>VWZN01014794.1:127400-172765 GCA_013396955.1 Regulus satrapa
TAATATGCAAATCAAAACCGTTAAGGTGTGCTTTTGTATGAAACACTGGTAATTTATTGTAAGGGGGGAGGGGCAGAGATTTATCAAGCTGACAGCAACTCCTACCGTGACAATTTAAAGGGAGCATTCTATTTTCAACGATTTTTTTGATTACTCCATAGAGAAATCAGGATGTAGGATGCACATGTTACACTGCAGCCTTTCACAACACAACAGCCTAAAGGCAATGAGAATATTTTCATATTACTGAGGGTAAGTGGTCTGTGAATCCTACAGTAAAATATTCAGTGTCAGGAAAAATACCTCAATCTTTGCCCTCTGCATGATTCATATGCTTTAAAGTTAACACTGAAAACAAAACATATGAAAATGTAAGTATGATGAGTGACTAGCTGTAAACACAGAACTGTCTGGTCAAAAACAGATGTAATTTTTACTCCCTTCATTTACTTTACACGTTACTCCTGCATGCAATGTTACCACTGGGAATTAAATCCCCATCACACTTCTGGACAGGTTTTCAGGCTCAATTCAGTTTAGTTAGTACTCAAATGAATATGTAATGAACATAGGACACACCCTAAAACTCTCATGAAAACCTATCTTTTAATTCTCACAGAATCACAGAATCAACTAGGCTGGAAAAAACCTTTGAGATTATCGAGTCCAGCCTATGACCTAACACCACCTTGTCGTAATTATTGAACTTTCAGAACCGAAAATTTAACCAGTAAGTTTTCTATTGATTTCACAAACTACAGTGATTTGCTATTTTTAAAGCATAACATCTTTAAAGACTTCCTATGCCCGTAGCACAACCATGTAGGCAAAAATTTCCCAATCAAGAGATATTTGCTAAGCACAGATACTGTAAATACCTGGTTGCATATTTATAAAGAACATCACAGATGACAAACGCTATGTTTCTTCAACACCCTAAGAAAGTCACACTCTTTTGGAAACATTAACACTTCTTTCCACAAAAGGAACAGTCCAAACCCAATTATAACTCTAGTTCATATACTGATAAACTTTCAAAACAAAGTGGTTTGTGTTGATGAGAAAAGGCCAGGGAAAGGCAAACAATAAGTCTGGCCCTCTCTGCACCAAGTCTCTTTTATGCTAGTTTGGCATTGTAAAAAAAAAGCCTTTTCTGATGTGCAATTTATATTTTCAACCATACAAAGACCTTTCCTTGCCAAAAGAGTACAAAGAAGGCCCGGTAAATGAAAACCAGCCCAGCATTTATATATTAAGTATTAGTGTTTCCTCCCTTCTCACTCAATGGGATTAGTTTACAATAATATGTATTTTCACAACAAGAAGCCCACATACACCCTTCTCATTACAGAATTGTTTACCTTTCTATTATGTCATATACAGGGGTAGGACTCAACATGCCACATGCAAACACCAACTTTTCATCTTCAGTTACTGCAAACAAGTGTTACAAAACAGACTTAGGCTTGGTGTTACCCAGGAATCTCTGAATCCTTACACGAGAACCAAAGTCCTGGTCTTGAGTGTCATCACTCTAAAATACATCACCGCATAACGTCCCTGCAGCTACCAAAAGCCATTTGCATGCACCAAAGACCCTTCCTACAGCATGTGAGGATGCTCAGCTTTGCTTAAATTTCACAAGCCTTTTCTTAGTCTTCGCAGGTCTGAAAGACCTGTACCCTCCCTAGTGGTGTTCAGAAAATGCAGAGTGCCTTGGCTCAGGACATTTACCCAGACAAATGCACTGTCCTCCCCAGGTTCACTGCCCATGGAGCTGGACTGCTCCATCCACACCGGGGCTGCTCAGCACTGCCTTCTGCCACACAGGCACAGCCCCAGCGAGGTGGACAGGCTTTGCACATGGCCAGTAAGTCAACATTATGATGGGGAAAAGTCACCCAATGCCAAGTGCTCCAGTGAAACCACGTAACACTTCATTTGTGTGCTAAAAACCTCAATGGGGATTTAAATAAATTAGATCCTTGTGCACAAGAGAAAGTTAACCCTTGCTGAATAAATCTTTTTTATTAGTGTATCAGAATTCAAAAGAATGTATTGCTTAAAAAGTAGTTAAATTTGAATGAAAATTAAATTATTGACATACCGTGTCTTCAAATATTCCTCTTTCATAATAGTTTCTTCATTTCTGTTATTTTTTTATGAGTGCAATGTTCCACCAGGGTCTTCTTTTTCCTGTGTGCAATGAAACAAAAGATATCCTCTAAGAGCAGATGAAATAAATCAGAACACTCAAAGTCAAGGCTCTCACTCTGGTTTGACTTAAAACAGAAAAAAACACATTACAAAGTACACCAAAAGTTTGCCAAGACTCTTTAGTGACCCGGAAACTGATTACAATGTACTGAATTCTGCAAGTTACTAAATCTGCCCACATAGACGACACCAAAAAAAAAAAATGCTGGGACTCTGACACCAACAGGATTTTCTGTTCAAAATTAGACAGATGCAGTAGCACAGTGACTCTCAAGGAAATCCCTCGGGATTAATCCCTCCCACCAGTTAACCTTGGTGGTTATCTGGATGAGCCCAACAGGCATAGAATTCTCTGAAGATATCAGCAGATGCAGCTTCAGTGGAATATTTCTGTCAGCTGTGCTGCAGAGTCATCTGTGGTAACCTCTAGTGCTCGAAAAGCCTCAGCTGAGACTAGAGTGCTGAAGTCAAATCTTCATCCCAGTGGCTGTGCCTGCCTCCTCTTACCTGTGCATTCCTATCAATGTGTGAAAATAACTGCACTGTTCCCAGCTCCCTTAGGCACTACAGGACAAAGCCAAACCTTGCATTCAGAAGAATCATTCCATTTTTCAGTAGCACAAGGTCCTGACCCAAAGCCATCTCAAGCTGGCTGTTGTCTGTCTGTTTGCTCCCCTGGGCTTTTGACCAGCACAGGTTGCAGCATGGTACAAAGCTGGGCACAATTATTTTCACACACAGATACCATGACAAGAGGTCACTGTGGCTGTGCCTATCAAAGCAAGTGGCTAAATGTGACTGAATTAGTGTACAGAAGGACAAGGCTGGAAAATTAAATTATATGTGCTACAGAAAAAAAAAAAATCTATCTTTGTTTCCCAAGCTTGCCTTCTTACTCAAGTGTTTTGTGTTTCCCTCATCAGTAAGCACCACCACCTGGGAATGGCTATGTCCTTGAGTGGACACATGATTCATGATGTTGTTGCTGCAACTTCTGTGTGTCTTCCTGGAAAAATTCTGTCCTAATGGTACTTTCTTCCTCAAAGAAATGTACTTTTAAGTCAAACAGGGTTTACAAATACTTCACCGAGTCAAGTGAAGTCCAAGTGGGTAAAAAGCAGTTTTATTTTCTTGCTACAAATTTTCCAATCACACCTATTTTTATGTTACCAAGGGAAACCTCCATGATTTACTAACCACAAGCCCTTTAACTAACATGAATTCAAACAAGCGCTTGTAGAGAACAAAAACAAATGCTTCATTCTGAAAGGTATGTTTTCCTTTTAAACACTTCTTCCGTTAGAATAGAAACATAAATTCAACTGATTTTCACTTTTTTCTTTTTTTTTACAAAAACCTACTCCCCCCACCTCCCATCCCAGATGGCTAGATGTTGACTCAGTGCAAAGAACTTGGGAGGCTAAGCAAACACGAGCCTAGCTTGACAATCCATTATAACTTGGCTAATGCTCCTCTGTCACCAATAACCAAGGCTCTGCTAACACTTTCATTTATTTCTCTTTTTTTGCTCAGTACACTTGCACTCTGCTCAGCTGAATCACCAGGATTTCTTTTCTGTCAGGAGGGCCCTTTCTTTTAAAGCTTCTTAAGGGAAAAATATTTATTTCTTCAATGAATCCCTTGAAGTGGTTTGCTTCTTGCAGGTGAATTAGCCGTAATGTTGGTTTGCAGAACAGTTTCAGGCATAGCTTTCTTTCTGCTCCCCCCCTTTTCCAGTGCATCACTGTGCAGGGCAACAGTGCCCAGCTACAGCACTTAACCCTGTATTGTCTGCCCTGCCCCAGCACTGTTTGATAGAAAATCTGAGGCTTGATTTAACAGAAGCACTGATTCTGCCCCTTAGGAAGTTCCTCAACCCTATTAGAAAACCTCCAAAGAGAACAATCCCTCTACTTCAGACTTCTTTATCAACTTCTTCATAGGTGCCTGAAACACCAGTTTTAAAGGCATATTGGGCCACAGGGCTAGCCTGTGGGTATAGCTGCTCCAAACACCCAAAACCAGGAGAAGTCTGGATGCAATGACCCAACAGTTCACCCATGGGTGCACAAGACTGTGTGGATCTCAAACCCGGTGGAGAAAATATAACTGCACCTTGCCTTGTCGGTGTAGATGTCACCAAAGAGGCTTTGGCATGGCCACAGACTCTGCTCTTGCCCTGTTCCCATGAAGGAAGGAGCAGAGGCTGTACGAAGAACACCAGCACCTGTCTCAGTAAAGGAGCCTGAGGGGGCCTGGGACTGGCATACTGAGAACAAGTGGTGCAGGAGGGATTTGTGTCCTGCTTCTGCCAGGCAATACATCTCTCCTGGCCAACCCCCAAAATGTGCCAGACCTGTGCACCTCTCAGTGAGGTGAACCACATGCTGAGCTGAAGTAAGCAAAACTTGGCCATTTTGCATTTCCCTGCAGAGCATCACTGCTGCAGGCAGGGGCACCTCTGGAGTGGACTAAACATAACAAATGGGGATCTCCAGCTTCTCTCAGCTGAGGTCTCTTGGATGAAGCAAAGCAGAAGAAAAAAAAAAAAAAAACCAACCAAACAAACAAAAAAACTCAATTTATTTTTCTAATCTTGGAATACGGATATTTAAGAAGATTTTGTAATCTGAAGTTGAATGTATAAACAAGGGTAACATATTGAAAAGATCCTAAGGCAGTAAGACTTAATTTAAAAGAACAGTGACTTAGGAGCCCTGAAAATTACTCCTGTGAATGCTCTCAGACCTGGGATTTTCAATAATTTTGGTATTCTCAAAGTCTGGGAATTTCAGCATCTAAAAGTGATGTCTAAGGCCTTAATACACACAGCAAGCTTTAAAACTGTCATACTTGCAAAGACTTTGAAATCTCATTCCTGCCCCCCTCATGGGAAAGACATCACGAGGTTGTTCTGAGGGGGGAATGACAGCACTGGAGTGGAGTCCATGGGATGGGTGGTCACCTCCTGGAGAGCAGTGCCACTGGCAGGCACGTGGCAGGCAGAAGGCTGGGGACCTTGCCCTATGGGACTGCCAGCAGGACAGGATGATCCACTGTGGCCCCAAATGCCACAGCAAGCTCCTAGCTGCTGGGATGAGCCAGCAAGCTCATCCTCCACCATGAATTAACAGAGAAAAGACTTACCTGCCGAGGCAAGGCTAGCATGCCTGCCCCACTTGTAATGCTGCAGAGAAGAGGGTGCCCAGCTTCGATAGCAGGAGCATCCTAAAGCGCCTGCAGAGCCAAACAGTCAGTGAGCAGGAAGACATGGAGGGAGCCAGCGGAGAGCACAGCATCCAAGTCAGCAAATCCCTTAAGCACGTGTTTAAGAGCTTTACTAAATCTGGACCACAGGCCGTCTTCACAAATGGCTCTCACAAATCCTGGGATACCTGCTAGTACTCTATGAGGGGACAAGGAGGTTGCTCTAACCCTGCAAAAGCTTATCATAGCAAGCCAAGAGAGCATGGGGAGGTGGGCAGAGTCTGCAGCCCTGTGGAGCAAAGACTATCTGCATCCAGAGGGATGCTCCTTGGAGCAGCTCACTTCTCTGGGCAGTCACATTGAGCTATTACCATACAATGTCTTTCCCCTCTTTTCTTTTGCCTTTTTTTTTTTTTTCTAATCTTGTTTATTTCAAGTTCTCATCTCCAGTGGAAAAGCCTTATCCTACATATGTTCTGCAGATTATTGGACCCACCTCCCCCTCCAAGTGTTTTGACAATAATCACTTGTTTTCTGCACAGCAAGAGGGATTACAGCCCTGTAGCATCTTTCTGCATTCTTTAAAATCTTCTCTCCTCTCTGGGGAAGATTCTGTTTCTGATACTAATGTGGTGCTACGTGTTTTTCAAGTGTTCTGATCCTGCCTGCTGTCAGCACAATGTGGTGATAAATTAAGAGTTTAATTTCAGTTTAATTTACACAAGCAGATTAAGAAACACAGGGGACAGGGCATGGAAGGACAAGAACAGCTCCAATATCTCTGCCTCGCTCATGTGCATTTCTGGTGGCTCCATCCTAGTGTTGATGAAGAAAAAGTAAGAAACTTGAAGATTTAATAGAGTCAATATTATTTTTACTCAGATATTATGGAAGGTGAGAATTTAAGAAAAACTCCTTGGCAACAGAGTTAACACAAATCCTTCTCACTTGCCTTAAGTGTCTCTTCCTCTTTCTTAGTACTGCAAGAAGGCAGTAACGTGCTGAAATATGCCTTTAACCCCTTAACCGAGCTAAAGAGGTCTGAATAATAATTATTCCAGCAAAGGAATTACTCATTCCAGAGAGATGGATGGAAACAGAGATGCAGACTCTCCAGTGAAGGCACAAACCCTCCAAAGGTACCCAGAAGGAGACAATCTCATTCCTACTTGATGGCATGATAGTCTTCAGCCCGACCAGCCATGGTGGAGCCATTCAGGATGCAGGACATCCAGCCAGCTCACACTCACCCTTGCCACATGGACAGCTGGCCTTACCAACACCTGCAAAGGCACTGAGTCACCAGGGGGGACTCTGCACCTCTCAGACACCCCATTTCTCCGACCCTTAGAGGAAAGAGACAAGGTCAGAAAATGTTATAAAGAAAAAGGTTGAAAGCAGAGACCACTCAGATCTTGGCAAGACTGTTTAAATTGATTGAAGCGATAAAAAAGGCATGCCCACGTTTTGACTGTAACATATAAAACTTGTGCTAGGCATGAGGAACTTTTCAAAGAGTGCTAATTTATAGATGCTTTTCTAAGGAGGACAAGTGAGTATATTACTTTTCCTTTAATGTGCAGCTGCAACAGCAAACCACACACACTGTAGATTTTATAACCTTGCTAATTTTCCCTAAGTCTTGGGAGTTATTGGTGGTAAGTATAAAGGTATTTTGTTTCAAAATGAGAAGAAAAAGAAAACTGAAAACAAATAATTTCTTTTCAGAGTACAGTTAAAAGCTAAACTGAAGAGATAGTAACTCTGATCTCTACAGAAGAGCCAGTGATGCCAGGGAAAACTGGCTTCTACCTTTTCCTCTCAATTCAACTAAAGAAATTGGGGGGTTATTTTTATTCCTGTTGAAATTAATGAGAAAAATGGACACCCTAAGCATGCAGGAACAAAACAGCAGCCTAAAGGAAATGCTGTACAAGCCAGTAACCCAATAGGCTGTGTGCAGGAGAGTTGGAGCCATAAGAGAGATCCTGGGGGCTTTGCACTGGATGAGGCACTTGAAGAAGAATCATCTTCCAGCTCCACAACACGTTTTCCTACTTTCACATTCCCATTTCTAAAATAGACAGCTATAAATTAGAGTTCATTAGGGCATGCAAGAGGCTCAGATACTGAAGAAAGGAAGAGTGTGTAAGAGCTGAGACTGAAAGCCTCCTGCTCTGTTAGCATCACCAGCCAAAGCACAGATCAGTCATTTTATTTTAAGTCAGCTCTTAAAGCTTTGATTGTTGCTTTTGTCTCAAAGGAGAAGGAAACAATGATTTTCATGGCATCATGTAAGATTAGCTCAGTAATAGGGTACAACTTACATTGAGTTCACCCTTCCATTTCAAAAAATTTAGGGGAAAGCTTTTGACCCAGGTCAGAAAGAAGAGAGCTTTGACTTCAGGTTTGCCTGACTGCCTATGCTGAAGGGGTAGAAGTAACTTTCTCTATGACTAGAACATTTTCTGGGGGCATAAAATTAAGATCTTCTGACCAAATTCTAACTACCATCCAAATTTGTAAATAAAACCTTTCAGTCATGCCTTAATATGAGGGGGGCAGGCTGCACAGAAAGGTTATTTGCCTACAGCAGACCCAAAATGGAACTGGAGAAGCTTCTCCCCATTCTATGGACTTTTGTCCTTGCTTGTAGATCTATGGGAAAAATTCACTATCAAACCCTCAGAGACATCCACAATGCTTCTCATGTTCCAAAATCACTGGGACAGCTCACATAATAAAATATTTGCTGGAAAGGCACCAAGGCATATTAAATACAGAGAGGCAGCCTTAACTCTCACTTTCCACAATTTCATGAGCCTGAGTCAGAACTGCAATGTTTTTTGAACTATATATGGACTTAACTTATGGCATTTCTTCACCCATCCAACACCTTTTTATTTACTCCCATATGTTATCTCATATTATATCATTAGTTAGGTTATTTTAACTGCATTTAGCATGCAGGTGATATTCCAGTTTGTTACCTAGTCATAAAACTGTGTATCCTTTTATTGTCACCAGGGTTTTCCAAAATATGCACTAATTCTACCATCTCTATTACACCAGCTGAAGAGTACAATAATTATTTCACTACTGTAATAAAAATTAAAATGCACAAGCAGAAAAAATAATAGGGTTTTTTTTGGTACTCCATTCTCATTATTCTAATTTTCATTTGTTTCTGATTCTATATATATCCTGATTAACAAATGCCACATGAGAGACTTGAAACTAAATGGTCTGGAAATGGGAATAGAAGTTAAGTAAGTTCATAATGGCACCCAGAGATCAGCCAAAATAATTTTTAAACTATTCTCCACCAAACTATTAAAGCACAAGGCTAGCTCTACACTCAGCAGCACAAAAGCAATGATATCATCAACTTGCTAATCTATCTTCCATTATAAGGCCACCATCAGCCAAGCAGAAGACTCAGCCTGTTGGGGTCATTCCTTAAATAGTTATTAGCCACAGCACCGAGCAAAGTGAGGAAAGAGTTTTAATGTCCAGGAATGAGTTTGTGTTGCAAGGATGGAGCATCCACTGAAATTAAATCTGCTTTGTCCTTAAACTGAGAGATCATCTTCTGGCTCACAGGGAAAACCCAACCCCTCTCTCTCTTTCCATTTTGCCTTGCTGGTCTGAGGCCAAGACTTTTCAGGTGACTTTGGCATAAAAAACTCTGCATACTAAACTTATATACTCATTTACTAAATTCATGGAAAAAACAGTTTATCCCTTAAACCTTTACATTTGAAAATTTTATATTTTTGAATTAGTCAGCACTGCCCACAATTCATGGTGGCTACTTCCTTTCTTAGACATCAAACATTAAAGGCTTCCTGAACTATGTATTTCCTCCTTCTGAAATTAATTGCTGCTGTAGCACATGTGAAAGAGGTTTCCTAATCCACAGCATTCATGTTACATTCAAAAGAGACTAGCTGATGAAGTGGTATTGGGTAAGATGGCAAGTAATGTATTTTCTCAATTATTTCAGAGAGAACAAAAATTTCTGTGTGTCTGCTGAATTTTCAAGCACTATTAGTTATTTAATTAAACTGGTTAGGCAAAAGTAAACAACATAGATTCTTTGGATTCATTATAGGCTGTACAAAAAAAAAAAAATCATGTTTTGCTGCAGATCCATGAAAAGTGACAGTGAGAGTATGTAGTGATGATTGAACACACCAAAGATCAAAGTAAAATTAAGAAGCAAGTAGCTTGCAGTGTTAGAGATTAAGGTGTGGGATTTTTCAAAATAATCTGCAAAGATAGATCAAATGCTACTGGTCTTTAAAAAAACCAAAACAACCCTGTGTATGCAATCTGGGAACTCAGCAGCGGATAGGACAGGATCTTCAAGCTCACATTTGTCAACTTGAGGAGCTTATTTCAGCTCTAATAAATACATACTAAGCACTCACTGAAGCATGTATCAGCAAAATCATCCACAGCTCTACACAGCACTCCCATTTCCAAACAAGGAAATAAAAAGGACAACCAGCAGGACTTATCTTCTCCTTTAACCAGTGATACATACCTTACAATTAGCATGCCTATGGTTCACTGAGGGGAAAAAGTAACAAAACACAGCAAACATAATTCTTCTAAAAGAGTGCTGCTCCAGCAGCACTATGATCTCCAGGCTCCAGTAGGTCCGCTGCCAGAAGCAGATCAAAATCTCATTCCTGTCACCAAGGCACAGTTTTGTGAAACCATGCATGCCAAAGCCTAAGAAATACTGTGCAAAAGTCAAACTGCATGTTTTCTGAGGAAGAGTTACTGGCACACAGTGTCTTAACACAGAGCAGTAACACAGAAACCTGTGCATGTGCACTTACATGGAAACAAAACCAGTACAGATGTTTGCTATCAGTGCAAACCTGCACCCTTTTATCCACATCATCGTAAGCCATGCACAGAAAGTTCAACAACTATCCTTGAGTGAGGGAAAACACAGTTCACAGGTATCCCTTAAATCAAGGAGAAACAATGCTCCACAGAGATTAATGCACTCAGCTGAATCAAAATCTGTATCTGACTTTCCTACAGAGATTGTGGGACCTTGACTGTGCAATTCCTCCCTAATTTCTCAAAACAGAGGCTATGCATGCCAACTACACCTAGAAATGTTAAAGAGCTTAGTGTTCCAGCTATGTGTGGAAAGCAAATCTTGAATACTATTAATTCCATAACTCTAACCACAAAAATACATTAACACTGACTTTCATTAACACAGCATGGAATTATATTCAGTGTGAGGGTGTCAGTCTCACAAGAATCCTAACCTACTGTAACTTGTAAGTCAAACCAAAAGGGAAGAATGTGTTGCTGACGTCTTCAAAATGATAAATCTTCCTTGCTTCTTACTAGGACTAATATTTGGCATCATTTTCCAGTTGTTTCAGAGTGCTACATTTCTCAAAATGAGATCTAGACCATACAAGACTAGTCAGGTGAAAGTTGTTGGTGTGAATTGTATTGTCTGTCCGAGGATTATCTATTTCATCTTGCAAGTTTTCAAATATGCATTTAACTCTCTACAAATTATTTGATGAATAAGCAAAATTTAAGATATTGCACAGTATTTTAGTGACAGCTGCCACACTAATTATTGGAACTCTCCTTCACAGACACAAACAATGCAAATCTGAATGTTCCTCCAAGACAAGAGCAGCTGAAGGAGTAGCTCCTCTAGGAAGAAAGTAGATAATGTTATCTTTCATCTGCTTGTAAAAGTCTTAGCCACCTTCTAGTTTGCATAGCATGAGAAAATACATCGGAGAAAGGTTGCTACAATGTAAGAAATGAACACTGAGAGCCTTGGAACTGTTTAAAAGGGAAATAAAAGTGTAGATATCAATTCCTCAAAGCCACAGGCTTCCGTTTAGGGCTGACTAATAATTAATATGCATTTAGTGACTTGCTTTGATATCTGCCTTTCATAACCATTTTTTTATGTAATATGAGCAAAACCACATTTTAAATTCCATGGGATATACCCCATTTCTCTTACTAGTTCCAGGAAGGGATAAGAGATATTACATTATGAATATGATGCATTTAGCTCGGGTTTTATTGTCTCTCCATTTTTGCTGCCCAGTGTAATGTGCAGAGAAGCTGGTTCCTGTGATGAGGAAAACAATCTAAAATGAGCAGGGAATAGAAGGTAAAAACTATTATTAAATTCAGTTTACATTGATATGGCTATGGCTTCTATCTAGTTGCTCAAAAGTTCTGGTTCAGCAGACACCCATCAGTCTGCTTTTTCAGCAAAATCCAAGTAGAGAAAATCACCACTGATGTAACTGGGTATATGTTAAATAATTGCTCTGGGACAGCATACTCTACAGATTTAGTACATGACTCTGTATGTGCTACTGACTTATTAACCAAAGGACATTAATCACTGTGACAGACAGAAAACAGCACTATTCTCACTCCCTGAACTGAGACATCAAGTAGACCCATTGCTAATTAGGATGATGACAGCTAGAAATTAAATTTTAAAGATTCTGTTTATTCCTCACTTCTAATATTATTCCTCGCTGTCCTAACCTATTCCTTCTCACAAATCTGGTCATAAAACTTTAGGCAGCTCTTCTGTGATTCTGCTGAACAGTTTCTTGTTAACAGACACATAATAATGACAAAGTGGTTATTAAGCTATTAGAAGCTAAATGCTAAATGGATGTTTGAGCACATCCAGCATTTATCTAGCTTTAACTTGCTTTTCTAAGCTAGGAATAGAAAAGAATTGAGAGCAGAAAATGTAAAACATCAATGATGTAATAGCGACCTGTGTGATTCCCTGGAAGGGCTTAAGCATACCTTTAGATTTTCTTAACAAAAAGCCCCATTGCCCTATCCTGACAGATGAGTTTCTGCTTACCTTCTTCATGGCTTTCCAGCATATATCAGCCCTCTCTGTTAGGTAGCACTGTGTAGGCACTCATGTCTCCATCTGAAAGGAGGCAGCAATGGTCACCTGCGTGTGGCTGTGCAGCCAGCAGCAGGATGGGCTCAGCGCTGTTTTCCTAACTTGTAAGAAATACTCATCTCTATTACCACTGAATCCTTCCTGGTGTTTATTGAGGGGGAAAATGTAAAAAAAAGAAAAAAAAAGCAAAAGGCGAGCACGCTGTGCTTCCAGAGTGATTTGTCATAGGAACTTGACAAGCTCTTGTGCAAAGGCACCTAGCAGTGGATTAAATGACTCTGGATGATTTCTTTTTGACTTGCCAAAAGAGGAATGGATATGAGGAACCTGACACATACATTACTGGAAGGAGCAGACACAGAGACAGAACAGGATGGAAGATCTGCAAATCTGAAAAGAGCAGATGTGAGTAAAGCTGCCCGCAAAACCAGAGGGTACCAAGAAACACCAAGTGAATCCAGAGAAACATCTGAGGTGAACCTCTTTCCAGAGATAACCCTTTGTTTGTCTCATTGAGTATGTTATTGACGTGGCAAGTATTATTTAAAAAAAAAATAAAACAAAACCAAAAACAAACAGAAAAAACTTTCTTGGAGGAAATCAGGAATGTTAATTTTTTTTGCTGTTTTCTAAAGTTTGAGGTTTGTGTGTTGGTCAAGTCATGCTTTGAAACAATCTTTTATCAAAAGTAGTTATGGTTGGGGGCTTAGACAAAATATTTTGATAATGTGCTTTGAATAGGTTCCAATAACCATTTCAAAACAAATTACCACTGACATTTTCAGGAGGTGATGTGTTGGAAAAGCCCAGCTTTTCCCACAAGTCTTGTTTTGCTCTGGAAGAAACTCATGCTGGAATGAAAACATATTTCTCATCAAACTTCAAAAAGCTCATCTGGTAATTTGGGGAGATTACTATTTTTGGAGATGGTGATTCATTCATTAAGAAACCCCCACTCAGACAGAGAGAGTATCCCATGGGGAAAAATACTGCATGAGTGTCAGAGGTAATTTGCAGCAGTGACTTTCTCACCTTGGTTAAATGTTCATAGGAGGATGTATGAGCAGAAAAGTGATCTCTTCTGTCTTCCTGACCAAAGACACCTGTTTCCAAATAAATTACTTGTTAGCATACACAATGTATCTTTTTCTGAGGATAGGTGTCTTTTCTTCATTTTTCTCATGTTAAAATTTGGTTTGCTTTCTTTCCCTGACTTTGTAAGAAAAGAGTTACAGTGTAGTTGAAATTATTATTTAATTAATTTTGTTTTTATAACACAATGTTGAATTAACTGTAGGCTGAAAAAAAAAGAAAAATAAATTCTGCCTTCAGCTAACTTATTATATAATTACAACAGTATAGTGAGAAAGAAACACTACAGAGGACATGTTCAAATAGTCAAAACAGCAATGCACAAATTTCTGCATGTAGACACCAAAATCCTTTAATAATAATAATTTTGGACTCAAGCTATAGGTATGGGACAAATAAGTGAAAATATCCTCCAGGATCTCCAGGACATTAATAACAAGGTACATTCACTTTTAAAAGACCCACAAGAAGAAAATATGACAGAACTTTTAATGTTTCTCATAGCAATGAAACAGCTACATAAATGGAAAAAAGAAAATTTAAAAAACAAATGAAGTGTAATTTTGATTGAGGATTTGTTTTTCAAGGGCATTCATCTATCATATATGACTGGTGGACTTCATTCCCTGTAGTGCAGCATGTTCAGATTCAAGCTCAGATTTTAGGGAATACATGATGTTTTGATTGGAAAGTGAATACAAGGAGACTCCTTCAAACAATAACCAAAATAAAGACATTGACATGAGGAATTTGTGGTTTCCCAGGCAGTCAAGAGTCTAGAAGCTCCCTGACCAAGCCAGGGCTGCTGCTCTTCCCCCCACCAAATTTTCCTGCTGCCATCCCATCCTCAGCCTTGCCCAATCCCAGGCTTCCTCACTGCTCCTTCCCTCCATTGCTCATTCCTTCCACCACCATGACTCACCAGAAGGCAAAACCCAAGAGTTCTAATATTTTTTTCCTACTTTTTCCAACTTTGGGGCCAGTCTAGTAAGCTAAATCAGCTAGCAGAGTGACCTAGAAAGCACCAGAGGCAGCACAAATAGAGCTTTGGGAGTTAATGGCATGGAGGAGGTGCTGCAGAAGGTGTTGCTGCTCCCTAGGGTGACACCAAACTCCATCCACTGGAGTCAACATGAGGGTCCTGCCAACTCCATCAGGTTCCTGGCTGATCCCACATTAGGTGGGGACTCATATGTGAAGCCCATATTCACTGCACACATGCCAGAGCTCAGTTATGTCGATGATTGTATGCACCAAGCAGGCTCCTCTTTGACAGCCCACTGGATGCTTCCATCAGGAATTCACAGTTTGTACCAAATGTTTCATAAGGAGTAATCTATGGAAGGTCACAAACCTCATATCCTCCTCTTGCCTAAAGTGTTATTTACCTAGAAGACTGATCCTGTAAGTCTTTTGGCTCATTCCCTGGTTGCCTACACAGCCAGGTAAGGACTTCAAGATGCAGTAGGAGTTTGGTTGCTTTACTTTAGGCCAGAGAAGCCTCTCTGAAACAGAGAATTCATCCTTCATTTGATGAAGAATTTCAAGCTGCAGAAAGTTAATTACAGACAAGGCAAGAATGAGCAGTGGTGGTACCAGTCAAACCCTAAGCTGCACTCAGGATTTATAAACAGGTCCCGCAGTCAGTTAATGCTTTACCATGCACAACTTTGCTCAAGTGAAGAAAGAGACTGAGTAATACAATGCCACACACTGCAGCACTTTATTAGTTTTTTCACACTGAACCAAGGACCTCATTAGTTATGTTAATTTAGAACTAATAGCACATTTGTCATAACGGCTGTTTCTTTCCTGAATGTTTTGCATAAAATTCACAAGTTTGATATTGCAGCATGCCAAAAAAAGTGAGAAATGCTTTTCTTGCTCTTGAGAAAACTTTCTCTAATTAGGTTGGCCATTTTTCTGCCTAGATGCTGAACAGGAAAGATTTTTTCCTTCTTTCTTTTACTGTTAGAATAAAAGATACCAGAAGCACTCATTCTTCTGGGGTTGAAAGTATTTATTAGCACGTCTGTTCTAACCATTGATAAGATGTCCCATAGCTATTCCTAAAGTTGAAGATACTAAAAAAATGTGCCCATTGGTTTAAATAATCAAGAGGCTGCTGAAGGGAAATCTACCAAAACAACTATATATATTAAATACATTAGTATTTACGTAGTAAATAAATAAATTACGTAGTATAAACCTCAAAGCCAAGGACTCTTTTCCTCATTTTGCTTTGTGCAGTATTTACACCAAAATTACTGTGGTCAGGAAAAAGAAAGAAGCCTGGAGACAAGTCTCTGTGTTCTGCCTAGGTGTCCTAACAAACAGCTGGCTTAACATGAAGTGCCAAAGCTGTTCTTCTCACACGGACTGCAATCCCAAACTGTCTCCCCACATGTATCCATGTTTTCCCAGCTGAACGCCCCAGACACTCAGTATTGAGTCACACACGCTTGTAACTCCATCCACCAGCAATGGGACTTTATGTGACATGACGCAGCTTCAGGAGAAGGATGCTGCAAGTCACACTCCCCACACCGTGTCCCAGCACAACTTTCCCTGTGGCTACAACTTGGTTCAGTTTTGAGACACACTGGTTTCCCTTCCGAAAGCAAAATGCTCCTGTGAACGTACAGTACACTGGGCATGGTTAAAAACATCTCCTAGACTGAGGGTCCCAGACCAAACCAACATGTCTGGATATCATATGGGACAAGGCACAAGAGAAGCTGAACTGCTCCCTCAGCAGTGCATGGCAGAAGAGCTTTATGGCCTGAGCTGCAGTCCAGCTCCACAAGCCACAGAGGTATAGAAACCTGAGCAGGCATCTTGAGTCCCCGGCTCTGGCCTCAGGCAGTGACATTGTGTTCTGGACCTTTAAAAGCAGTGTTTTGGAACATAAATATACAGATAGGGTTTTTTATCAAGATATAAATTTTTCTCAGAATGGTTACTTTGTTCTTTTATTATCTGTACATGAGCTATGCAGGGCATTTGTTTAGGATCTGTAAAAATCTGTTTCCCATAAGCAGCTTGGCATTCTGTCTTTATTAACTACAACATCCATTGAGAATGAAAACATTGTACTATCAAACTTTGAGAGAAAACGTTGTGCTATCAAAAAGAATCATTATTACTTTAACTTTATCACACTGGGTGATTACAACTGAGATAATTAGAGGCTAATTCGAGAGGAACTGAAGGGGAAGTGTAAGCAGAGCTAGAAGTTTATCAGAATGTGCCTGCATTTAAATCAGGAGTACACAGAGTTTGATTTCTAGCAGATTTTTGCAACCCAAACACAGGCACAAGAAAGAAAAACAACATAGAGAGGAGTGGTGAACGTAGCTTGGAAAAGAGCATGTTTGACCTAAAGGGCAGGAGACACCTTCTGCATTGCATGAGCCTCCTGGCTCGGGTGTGCTGCCCTCTCCCTCCAAAAACCAAGTCTGAGCTCAGCCCCAGGACAAGCAGTGCCTGACCAACTCCACACAGAGTGTATTGAAACAGGCTTTGCCCACCAGTGCTTCAAAGGACAGCCAGTGGCAGAGGTCTTCAGGAAGAGCAGGAGACACCCTGCCCTTGGCTGTGAGGATGAGTTGGAGCGAAGGGATAGGGCAGCCAGATCATAATCTTGCTATAGGGAAAAGGGTTTTTTAAAATAATAATTTTAAAAGAAAATTAAAAATTAAAATTAAATAAGAAGAAAAAAGAAAAAAAATACAGCTTTGACCTTGATATTATGGAAAGATAATAACTCCACAGATGGGGTCATTCAAATGAGAACAATGGCTGTTGGAGGGCAGGCTAGATAGCCAAGCTCTTTCCAGAGGACATCACAGGAGGGAGTGGGAGCAGCCCTTTTCCAAGCTCCCTCACCAAGTACGTGCAGAGAGTACGCTGCCATGTGGAGATTCTGAAGCAAACCCTCCAGGGAGAAAGAGGGAGACATCAGCCCATGCCATACACATCAAGCTGTGCTGTTTCCAGCATCCCTGGCAGCTCAAGCACCTCCTCTTAGCTCTGTATTAAGGAAGGCACAGAGGTGTATCTCTCGGCATAACCCAGATACGGCGTCTCCTGTACCACCACTAATAATTGTCTGCCCCATCAGGAGATACAGTCAGGACTAACCCCTGGAATTCTTGCTTGCTATTGAACAGGCCCCTTGGAAACTCTTATTGCTGAGCTTTGCAGATGTGTCCCTCTGCTCCTGCAGGGTTTCTCTGAACCTGTGGAGCAGAGGAGGGCTCTGATGGCACAGCACAAGTTGATCTGTGTTTCACAGGGAACAGGGGGATGCAGGACCATTTTTTCTGCCTCACTATGCATTAGGAAATGTTTAGTAGCATATTTTTTTCCACCACAGCCCTCTCAGAAAATCTTCTTAATGGATTGTTTGCTTTGCCAGAATACCATAAAACAGGTCACTGTGTGAAACAAGCCATCACTAATAAAAACATTCTTATGAGGGGATAATGGAAATTTATGGGAGGGCTTTGGCTAGTATGGCAGTGCTGCTAAGAGAAGAATTAAAATAGAAAAAACAGTGCTTGGTACTCCTGACAAGTGATTGAGGCACTTCTTGACTCCCATTCACTTCCTCAGGTAGTTTTTCAGAAGGGATTGAGTCTGTAGGAGCATCCTGCCTTAGTTATGAACCTTGCTTGCTGTCCATCATCAGACTCTGCTCTAGGAACAGCACTGCCATCCTGCAATGGTATCTTTTATACCATCAGATATTCTCCCAATTAATGAGCAAATTTAATTGAAAGACAGAGCATCTTTGTTTCCATTGCAAGGAGATTCAGAAATAGACTTGAACAGGGAGGAAATCAGGGATTCATTACTTACAAACCCAAGGCCCAGCAGACTCCTTTCTTCAGAAAACAAAAAAAAACAAAAACAAAAACAAAAACAAAAAAAAAAAAAACCCAAAACAAACAAACAAACAAACAAACAAACCCCCAAACATCTTCCTGTACATATCTGCTGTGACAGACCTGCAACATGGGATTTTGCCAATTGCTTGACATGGCCGAAAAGACAAAAAGAGCCAAGGGCATGAACTGACACACAAGTATAGATACACTATTGTCTGGCAACCACCCCATCTCCATTTTCCTGCTTCCTGTTTAATAGGCCCTTTAGGGAAGTTTATTGCTGATCTATGCTAGAAAATTGCTCATATAATTGAAACATCAGTGCAATATTTTTTCCCCAGCATAACTTTTTCTTTGGGAATTTCTGGATGCAATTATCCCTTGTGACTAATAAAAAACAATAGCTAAATCACAAATATATGGTTAGAAATGTCATTTTATGATTAAACATAAAATGCCTGCTGTCTCAGAATTTCACATCAAATGGACTGTCCTTCCTGGGAGTATCCAAAGGAATGCAAGGAGCAGAAATGTGGTAGGAATGACAGAAGATAATTATCCTTTCCTGAGGAATTTTACTGAATAAGTATTTCAGGTCTGACCTTCAGGACAGTCCTCAGATGCTTCTAAGAGTTTCAGAACCATCTGAAATGCAAGGCACCTTCAAACCCACCCGAAATTCAGGACATGAGCCTCTGCCTGATGCAAGTCTACTGCCACCTCTGTCACACTTCCATCCCCGTGAGCCATTCCCCTCCCATATGAGCAAGAGCTGGGCTACAGCATGACCAAGGGAGCTGCTGGGCATTTATCTCCTGGTTTCCAGCAGGGAATGATAGTTCACGGAAAAACTGCTGTGGAAAGGTTTGATTGGGCCATTTCCATTTTGCAATTTTTTTCATGAAATCCACTTGATTTTATGTATCTCTATGTACCAAATTTGGTATACTTGGTACATATACCAAAAATTCTACATACACATAAATCTAAAGGCAATGAGGAAGAAGAGAGTGAGTAGTAAGTTTTGAATCACTGAAAAATTCCCAAATTGCTCATTTTTAAACACTTATACTAAAATGAATAAAACTTCTTCATAGTCCCACTAGCAGAGAAATAAGAGTTAAAAATGAAAAATCATGATCAGGCTCAGTACTTTTCAAACCTCTACATAAGTTCACCGAAAAACAATCATAAAGTACTAAGAATTGATTTTCCAAATAATATTAAACAATTAATACTCGAACAATCCCAGGAAGTGACCTAAAAGTTTAAAGATTTGGTACTCAGCTGTCAGCACATCAGAGTCCTGAGCTCATAAAGCAAACAAATCCTGCTGTCCCCATCTACATCAAAGAAGATTCAATACAAATAGCATAATATTGTTCACACTAGGTAAAATGGAAGAGAATTCCCACATTCAAAATTCCCACATTTGATTCCCACCATCAAAATATTTATTTTTATCAATTTAGAGAGTCTAAATATAATTCACTAATATTAAGGGTTTTTTTAAATTTTAAACCTTAGACTTCTAAATAAAAATAGCTGTTTTGAATGCCCTGTGAGATCACCAGAGTCTGCACATCAGAAGTGATGTTCTTCTCTTGCAACAAGCCAAGGCAGAACTGGACTACATGGGAACCACCAGAAAACTTGGATCCCCCTTATCAAGTCTACTCAAAAATGGCTCCAGTGTTTGCAAGAGGGCAAAGCTGTCTCCTAGCTCTGAGCACCACAAATGAGGAATCCCAGATACACCCTGAGAATTTGCAGCAGATGCTTCACTTTAAAGTACCATGCAGCACATTCACTTTGGATTTTGAATTATTTACTACCAATACAGCTTAATCATACTAAAGTTGAAATCAACATACTATAAGTATTGAAGCAATTTTGGTCTTTCGTTGGTTTTCAGACAACATCATGGTAAGCACTTGCACCAGCTTCAGTATAAGCAGAATGCACATTTCTATATGTACTCTAAATTAAATATGCATGAAAGCCTGAGAACCACAATGACAATTACTGCACCTTGGAACGAGACTTGGAATATTTTGTCTGGCAGAGTTCAAAAGACTTTTCAGCTGGGAGCAGCTGTAGCTTGGTTAGCGCAAGAATGGATTGATTGCAATTCATAACTTGGAATACGGATTAATGCAATATTCATGGAAAACTGCGTGTGCAGAGCTCCATATGGCTGGTGAAGCTCTGAAAGCATTTTGCTTCAGGGAAAAATCATGTCACCAGAATGCATTTGCCTTTACTGTGTCCAAGTTAGGAAGGAAGGAAGCTATTTTCCTTGCTTAGCTGGTACGCAGATTGTAGAGTCTGAAACTCCCTTCACCCCTACCCAATGAGGCTGGAAGAGACCTCTGCCCCTAAAGCAGGAGGCTGGGGTTTCACTGCCTCCTTATTTGTGCCCTGCAGATCACAAGATGCATTATCTCTGTCTAGAACACCCTAACAAATCCTCTAAGGTAACTCCCAAGATCAGACTGATCACATAGATCACAACCAGGACCTACTCATAGTCCAGCTGGACTCTGAACAGTAAAAAGGCCACCACAGACCAAACACACTGTCTGTTTTTTACAACATGAATGAAAAATTTGGGTCCTGAGTAAGATACCAGGCAAGCTCAGACTCAGGCACATGAGATGAATACAGAGACAACAGGCAGACTGCAGCACTCACGATTTTCTATCAAAGACTGAAGAGAGCATTACAACCTCCCTCATGCTGAGTACCAGGGAAAAGCTAGCCAAACTCCACAATTATTTATTTAGCATCTGCTTTCTTGTTCTGGTGCTAGATCTGGTGAAGATCATAAAGTCAAGACTGAACAGCATATCTGGCAGATCTCAGTTGGGGAGTCAAAACAGGAGGACAAAAAAGATGTAATGTCAAACTGCTCTCCTAGCTGGGTCCCCATTACTCACATGGCTTTATGTCAAAGCAGTACAGGAAAGTTGGTTTGGTTTTTTTTTTTTTTTAATAGGAATTTTCCTAGATCACAGAATGGCTGCTGTTGGAAGACACCTCTGGAGGTCATCTTGTTCAACCCCACTGCTCAAATGGGGCCACTTAGAGCTGGTTGCCCAAGGCCATGTCCAGTATGTTTTGAATATACCTCCAAGGATGGAGACTTCACAGCCCCTTTGGGCAAACTCTTCTAGTGTTTCTTTATTCTCACAATGAAGAAAAGTTACTTTTCCTGTTCACACAGTACCTCCAGCGTTTCAGTTTGTGACTGTTGCCTCTAGTCCTGTCACAGGACACCACTGGAAAAAGCCTGTCTCTGGACAGTCTTCTATGGAGTTTCTCTTCAAGTATTGATGAGATCCTCTTCAAAACTTCTCTTCTCCAGGCTGAACAGTGGCAGCAGCTTTTTGAGTGAATTCTCACAGGAGGAGAGTTCCAGTCCTTTCATCATCTTCATGATCATTTGCTGGTCTCTCTTTAGTGTGTCCATGACTTTTATGTACCAGGGAGCCCAGAGCTCACTCATGATGGGGCCTAAGCAGTGTTGAGTAGAGAAGAAGGATCACCCCCTTGACCTGCTGGAAATAACTGCTCTCTCCTAATGCAGCCCAGGGTACATTTCATTGTCTTTGCCACAAGCACACACTGATGACTCCCCAGGCCTTTCTCTGCCAAGCTTCTTTCCACCTGGATGGCCCAAAACATGTACCAGTTCCCAGAGGGTTTCCTCCCCAGGTACAGGTATTTGCACTTCCCATGGCTGAACTTTATGAGGGTCCTGGATAAAAGATTCTGTGCAAAGATGCTGCTGTTGGAAGGAGTAACCCTCACTTCACAGATTAGGATCACTCTGGTTGGCTTCATGCACAGAAATTGTTCTTCTTCCAACAGGCTGAAACACTGCAGATTACATGAGGCATGAATTTCACATTTGAAGTAAACAATATTCTCCTGAAAAGGAATATACCTCTGCAGGATGGCCTTGCAAAAAAGTCAGAGTGGAATTCTTTGAACTTGAATTGAGCCAGGATACTGAAGCATGATGCATGTTATCCGCCTCACCCTGTAGAGATCTCAGTTAGAAATCCCTTTGGGAGATAAGGCTTGAGCAGCAGACCACCTCCCGCTCCTCAGCAGGGAGGATGCTGCTCTGCAGCTGCTGTACTCACTCCATGCTTGCATGTGCACCAACCAGGAATCTCAGCCCTTCCAAGAGACACCGACCTGTAAAGTGCTGTGATAAGAGGAAAGGCAGGAAGACACCTAGTACACTTTCCAGGCATGTATCTCTGGGGAGATAGTTAAGAAAACCACAACTTATTTGAAAACATGGTCTAGTTCCCATGTACTCATTTCTGTGAGAAACATTATGCTAAACATACTTTCAAAGACTTAGAGACATAGTACTTCCCAATGGGCAGTCCCTTTCAAAGATTTGACTTCCCTTTTGCACTACTGAGACTTTTTTTCCCCTAGACTTATTTCACAGGATGCATGATGAACTTTTACATCTTTCCCTGATGTAATTTAATCTCTTCCTACTTTTCTGTCTGTTCTGTTCTATCTGATGAAGTGGGAGCACACTGGGAGCACCCACCGGTTCAGCAGGGGCTGTGATCTAACTTACAAATTTCTGGCAAAACCACAGTGCAGCTCAGGGAAACAGGGGTGTGCTTAAAGCAACTTGTGCAACTTGTTAGAAATCACACTAGCTATTACAAGGAGGAAGGTGCAATTACTTCATGCTATTATCTGACTTATGAGAATTTGGAGGAACATTGCCTGTAGTGGAAAAAAAAAAAACCAGAGAAAAAATCCCCCAGTTTGTGCCTTCAGAGGGTCAGCAATCCAGTTCTAGGTGTTCAGTGCTAAAGGCTGATGCTCTCCTGAAGTTCTTTTTCAGAGTCTAAAAAAGGTTTAGAGGAAAATAAATCTCAAATTCCAGGACTCCTGTTTCCTGTCAGTGTTTACAAGCTGAACATTTGCAGCCTTCTCAGAATAGCAAACCTTCAGCCTTTCATGTGATGCTCCTGAAAACACACTTCTTGAGGATTTGTTTTTCAGCAACATCCCTGGCTGGTAGGGGCTGTGCAACACCACTTTATTATGTTCTCCAAGTTGACTGTTTTCCCTGCCACATGGCCTCTAACACATACTGCAATGATCTAGGATCTGGCAGATTGGATCTGGGGAGACAAAATTATCAGACTTGATGTTAAATCGTGTTTCAGTTTGTGTGCCTTTTCATTCAATGCATGGCATGGTTTCAAAGTGTTTTAAAAACTAGAGTCTCGCCAGAATCCAAGGATTAACAAAATGTTGTGTCTTATCTTCTTAGAGCAAGTCTACAATTACAAGCACTGCCTCATGTGATTATATTTCACAAATAAATAATCTTTCTAGAAGGCGAAGTCAAAGCTTTCCTCCCTGCCACCACTTTTTAAACAATACATTAGAGACTGTGTGTTATCTTCTTACAGTGATTTTCCCTGCTCTCAGGTAATTCTTCCTCATGGAGTTCTTGCGGTCTTCTGCACACCACACCTTCTGATGAATTCCCTTTCTTAACCTCTTGAGAGTTCTTTGGGTGGGTCAGGGCCACATGAGGTTGTGACAGAAGACCCAGAGGCAGCAGAGAAAGAGCTAGAGGCTGCTGGGAGCTACAGAGTGAGAGCATCCATCTGATCTCCACCTGCAGCTAAGAAACGAGAGAAACCTTCCCTCATGTACATTAACTTCTATTTCATTGTCAAAGGCACAGGAAGAGCCTCCTCTCTGGTACTTACATCTGATTCAGAAAGCAAAAGGTCACTGAAAAGCACCAGTATCACCCTCATACAAGACACAGATCAATACAGCCTGAAGCATACTCTCTCACTCTCTCTCTCTCTCTACCACCCAGAAATTCAGCCAAATGAAAAGCAAAGCCTTCCCTCCAGGAAAACCAAACAAAAGCCATGTGTCTTGAACCCTCTTTATGTCCAGACAGGCACAGGGAGTTTGCCAGAGCAAACAAGTTCCAGAGTCAAAGGATTTCCGCTGAGAGCTCTCTGCAACCAGTCCTCCTCAGACCGGCCCCGCGCTTCCCAGCCAGCTCTTGCTGCTCAAACTGAGGCAAAGAGGCCTCCCATTACAATGACACATTTGACAGCTTTGCCAAGAGCACTTGGGGAGGTGCCAAAGAAAGAAGCAGCGTGCTTTCCTGAAAAAAACAGTCACTCTGGGGAGGAATACTTGAAATAACTCCTTCTAGTAAACCTGAATGGTTGAGTGCCCACACGGAGAAGCACTTGGACTGCTCTCCCAAGGGAGGGCAGAGAACAGGCTCCACCAGGTTTGTCCCTCTCCAGAACTTCCCCCGCCCCATTCTCAGTGGCATTCAAAGCATCTGGGTTGAAGAGTGGCCATTCTTTTCTATACTTGTGCTCACTTTGAAGACATCCTTGGCAGCTGAATTTCAGCCTGATACCCTGCATTTGCCTTTGCCCCGGTCATCTGTGCTTCAGAGCCCTGCTGTTCAACACTGGGCTTTCACTAGGCCTTCTCATTACCTAAATGCAAGTCCTAAACCCGGTTCCAGCTGCTCCTGTGCGGAGAGGTTCCACAGCCACAAGAATCTCAAAGAAGAAAAACTGAGATGTTCTTGAGAGGACACATAGAATTTGGGCAGCATCATCGGAGAGATTTACATTGTGCTGAACAAAACAAAGATAGCTATTTGACTCCAAAGCAAATATCACCCTGAATCACCACCCTTGAGTAAGGAGACAAGGATTCAAAATAATTATACTTTTATGTCTCTAGACAGTGACAGAAGACATAGCCTTGTTCAGGTTTTCCTGCTGCAGGGAAAACCCCAAGGAGGAGAAAATGCCATTGCAAGCACTAGAGCACTTCCCACTGCCTACAGGGACAGGATGCTTCCCAGAGGCACAGCTTTAAGGGACTTACAGAGCAAAGTAGAGCACCCACACAATATGTGTATGGGTGTGTGGAATGAGTGTGTGAAATGTGTGCATCATAAGGCCTCCAGTACATTTATTTGAGGCATCATTCAACTTCTAAACTTGTATCTTGCAGAAAGGTTTTAATAGCATGACATAATCTAAGTCATGTACAAACTGTTTTTAAGACATTTGACTTCTGTCTGGTTTACACAACTCCCTCTGATTTTACACAAAGGCAAACATAATGGAAGGCTCTTCTTCCATTGCTTTTATGTGCCATATCCTTTCTTTCTGTTTCTTCTTTAAAACACATTGGGTTTTTTATTTAATGCAGGATTGTGCATCCAGTGTCTTGCAGATGGAATGCATAATTGAACATTATACTCCACTCTTGAGAGACACACCATAAAATTAATATTTGAACCATATTCTTGCTGATCCAGGGCAGAGAGCAAAATAACACAAAGAAAATATTCTAAAGCAATTTGTGGCTTATCTGCAGAATACTTTCCAGACATTAGCATAGTAAGAGAAATACTTAATATTAATAAAAGGTGAGTTTTCATTCACAGGCACCATTATACTGTGCTGGGTTGTTTTGGGCAATTTTGCAATTAAGAAGTTGGAGTGGGGTGATGAGGATAAAACTAGGAGTGAGTAAAGACAAGACTTCAAGCAATGGTCCCTGTCCCCTCTCTCACGTCCCAACACACAACTGTGTAGTGGGGAAACACAGAGCAATAACCTGTTAGAGATGAAACCACTTTGCAAATGGAATCACAGTGGGGTCAGCATTTCACAGCATGGAGGCCCTGGATTCATGAAAGGCATTTAAAATGCTAGAACAAAAGACTGTGGGTAACGTTTGATGCAGTACTACTGTAAAGCCAAGGAAAAACAGAAAAAAAAAAGGAAAAAAAGTTTGCAAACTCTATTCAAGAGAGAAACAAGGCCAGGGGAAACAGAAAGGGGATGGCCATTACTAATCAACTACTTCTGTCATTACCACAGCCATGAAACTAAGATATGAATTTGGAGTAAAAAGTGCCTCATATGGGGGCGTTTTGCCCTGGGATACTGGGGTGAACAAAGAGATGTCAAGTCATTAAAATCTGTGCTGTGCCAGACAGTCTCAGATTTCAGAGTTAGGATCCAGAGTTTCCAATTATATTCAAAACTGTTCCTAGACATAGGAAAAATGAGCTTTAATTTTATCATCGGAGCACTGATGCCTGACCTTGATACCTACTGGCATCCAAACCCACCTGAACTCTGTACAAGCTGTGTTTTTGTGCATTACTGGGACTCTATATTTCATTTTTACCAGATGGTTTTCCCCTAGTTAAGATGTTGAATTCTGGTGATGGTGGCTGCAGAAACACACCTTTAAAAGCATACAGCACGGAAATAGCATTGCTTTGCAGTTGCAAACACTGCAGTTTAAAATTATGGCTGAAATGGAAATTTGTTTTTTTAATTGGGCTGACATCTCTGCATTGCACAAATGGATAAGGAACAAAGAGAAAATGCATTATTTCATCCTCAGAAATAGCTAAGGTGCATAACCATGACCCAGAATCACCAGAGTAATTAATGCTAGAAAAGTTACAGGCAACAGGTACACCTACAGTACCACATCTGCAGCTCAGATGTTTATTAGTCACAACTTGACGTTGAAAGACCTTCTAATTGGCAAGGATTTGTTCTCTTTGATCTCAGGAAGTTTATAATCATGAGGGTCATAGACACAACATGAATAACATCTAAGTCTTCCACCCTTCCTAATGGTTTACAGAAAGCATGCACTTTGGTGCACAGAACAGGGTGGCAGTGAATAAAAAAGCAGGTGAGCTCCCCTCTCTGGTCTATAGAAAAAGAAGGAACCCCCCTCAACACTCAGAGTAGGAGGAATAAAGCCTATTTTTTACACATAACCTTGGTTAATTCTCCAATTTTTTTATTCTCTCCAGTGGCCAGCAGTCAAGTGTACCTGACACTCCCCTTGTTCCTTCACCCTGCACCAGCCACCACCCCAGTGGTGCTGCCCTCCAGCCAGCAGGACTGGGCTGCACAGCTCAGGGCACAGGTGTCCCAGGAGCCTGGCACTGGTCACACCACCCACACGGTGCTGGCCACACACAGAGCCGTGACAGGGACGGCGCAGCAGCACCCCTTTGTCACAACCACGCCGTCATTCCTTGTCACAACCACCCCGTCATTTCCCTCGCTTGTCGCGGCTCGGCCACCACTGCTCAGGGAGGAAGTACTGTCTCTGTTGCGATGCCAGGGATGTTCTGGCAAGAAGTATTTCCAGAAAGCTGCACATTTGAAAAGGCACTTTAAAAGCCCAGACCTCTTTGTTTAAACTCCGATTGAAGACAGACCCATAAGCTCTCTATATTATTTATTAGTTATTGTCTTATTTAATCCCCTTTGGAAAGGCAACAATAGAGGAGTTACAGTTCTCCACTTTTTTTCCCAAGCTAATGATGCTATTCCTTAACTTAGAAGCTGAAAGCAGACCATACCATACACTTAGCTACCAGCACAGATGGGCTACTGCTATCCACATAATTTTCCCCATTCCTGACTCACTACCAGTCACTAATGAGGGGCTGGTCCCCAGCACACTGCTGGGGAACAGAGGTGTTTGCCCAACTACCTGAATTCAGTGGATGCATCCCTGCCCTCGTGCAGAAGTGCACCTTTCCCAATCACTCTTGACAAACTCAAGTGTTTGGGAGCTGGGAAAAAGCCCCTGGTAGACTGCAAAGATCTCCCCCTGTGTGCACATCATGCCAGTTTCAAATTCACCTTCCAGCCAGCCTACAAAGGAAAACCAGGAGTAGAAACGGGCACTTGCAAAAGGGAAGGGGAAGATTATCACCAACCTAAGAGTGATCCACTTATGACTGAGAAGCACCAGCTCTCCCAGCAACTTCAGAAAGACTGGGTGAAGAACAGGAACAGGCTTCTGGTTTTTGTATCAGGTTCCTTAGTAAAAACAAACACACCAAAAATACCACAATACCCCTACTCTCTCCTGCTAGGTAAAATCCTATTACACAAGTAGAAAGAACAACAGCCTTCACTCTTCCTTCCACACTGAAGCAAACTGCCTTCAGACACAAGATTATTTTAGGTACCTCTGCTGAGGTTTTTGTTTTGAAGAGACATTTGTTTTCAGGGAAGGTATACATAACAGTCAAACTGCACCCTGAAATCTGATTTTACTCCTTTAATGGTGGGTTTGGGCATCTGGAGTGTATATGAGCAACAGCTAACCTCCAGTTCAGCTTGTAAAAACTTTTTGTGGGGATTAGTGATTTTCCCAGTATTTTTCATGTTAGAATAAATTAAGTGTGCATGGAAGGTAGAAATACATATGACTGAAATGAAAAGTTGGGCTAAAAATAGCACTACAATTGCATTGTTCATAGTGAGGGAAAGGAAACCTGGGGGGAAAAAAATAAATATATTTAACAGCTGTCTCAACATAATGTCAGATTTATTCAAGATTTCTAAAATGGTCTTTGACAAGCCTTGACTCATTGGGTAGGACTGAAAAGGGTATTGAGGGTGGACTATTTCTTGTGATTTATAAGAGACCACTGTGACTAGTTTGAAAAACCTGCTTACAAGTGCAGTAAATTAAAACAGAAGCCTACATAAGACACGTACCTTACAGACAAAAGGCTTAAAGCATTCTTCAGTCTGAGTCGCCAGAATGTGGTTTGCGAAGGGAAATTAGTTTCAAGAATTTCTGCTAGTCAAAGATGAATTCTCCAGTATTTAGAAGAATCATCTATTAGCACATTTTGGAAACTAAAACCTAAACTCATTTGGCTGTATCATGCTTCCTAAGGCATGGCACTTAATCTCTGTATCAAAAATTGCAGAAGCTACCAGTGGTTCACAATGGATCATGTACTAGTCTCATGTATCAAAAAGCTTGCATGGTGCATACAGCAGCCTCTATGCAAGTGCAACTTAAAAAGCATTCAATTTTGCATGTGCAGAACAGTGGAAAATGAAACCATGTGCATTTGATCAAAGACGGGCATGTTGGCCTTCCCCTTAGCTCTGAGAGATAATTGCACAAATTTTCACATAAAATTTGAAAATTACTTAATTCATCAACAGAGTCATGCACCTGCAGGCTGTAGCACAAAGAAAACACTCCAAAAATCTTCACAGGAAGTGAAAACCCCACAGCTAGAGGTATTCTGCATAAGAAGTGTATTAGTTTCACAGATCGAAGAGAAGTTAGATTGTGATCTTCCTTAAAACCCCAATTTTCCCTCTCCCTTCAGGCAGATACATTCCCCTACAGAGTCCAAGAAATTACTGAGAAAAGGTTCACCCTAACTCCCAGAGTTCTCTCCAAGCCCCATGAGTAAATCTATACAGGCAGCTCCTTTGGCTCCCACCAAAATGTCTGCAGAGTTATGAGATATAATACCTAACACCAAATGGTTTTGGAAAGGCATAATGTCTTTACTGTGAAGCTCTAGCACCAGTTCAGATGTCCAGCACAACTGGACACACAGAAAGACCACTTCTCCTTGGAACAAGACACAGAACTTGAAATTAGGTCTAAAACTCTTTACTTTAAATCCCCTAGGGCATGGTAGAGTAATAGCTAGTGGAATCCTACTAGACAACAGATTGGGGGAAATGGCATGTTATGGATATGTTTTGCTTGCATTACCTCTCTGTGATGCCAGCTGGTGATTTTTAGAACACCCACCTCAAATGACATGGGAATTCAGAACCCAAAATTCTCCCATGGCAGTTACCTCCCAGACTACATGATGACCCTGTAGCCTTTGCATCACCATGCAAATTAAAGTGATCAAAATCAAACGTCCCAGAGACTTCTACACAGCATTGTGATGCCCGTTTTCAATGATGGGGATTTATTAGCTGTTGTTTGTGGAGGAATGACCAGGAATAGAGCAGCTGAGCAGCTCTTCTTTTTATAGTAGTTAGTAAACTTCATACAACAGCCAAGAAAGCTAAGGCAAAGGGCTGGAGAAAAAGGAATTAACCCCAAAAGAAAAGAAAGGAATTAATAAGCAAGAGACCTGAGATCACCAGCCTTTTCATCATCTTCTGCTACACAGGTCAAAACAGAACATAATGTTTCAGCCACTTCTTGACTGAGGTGACTATTGCTATTGGAATAAAATATACTCTTGAGTACATCTGCTCCCATTTGCCTTGCACAACTAAAGTCAAAAATATTTCTGAGTTAACTGTTGGGTAAAAGGTCCCTGTCCAGTAGGGACTCCTCCATTGTTCCACAGAATCTACCCAAGATATCACTTCCAAACTTGAGGGTTATGATTGCCTAAAGCAACTTCTCCCCTTCTTTTGTGTCAGTTAAATAAAGCAGCCTGATTTTGAATTCCCACCCATATAAACCTAGCTTCAAGTCAGCACAGCTCTACCAGAGAGGAACTGCTGGAAGATGCAAAGTGCCTTTTATCTGCTAGACTGTCTGCACGTTGAACTGAAACAATGGGTCAATTATCCTAGCACTGTGTTCTTCCCGAGGATAGTAAGTTGAGATCTCATCAATCAGTCCAGCTTCTACTGCTCCTGCAGAGAGAATTGTTATGACAACAGGAGGCTGAAACTCAGGTTTATTGTAACCAAACAGATGGATTCCAAAAGTCTGTGACTTTCTTGCAATGGAAAAGCTGATGAATTACAGAAGAAAAAAACATATGCCACTTATTTAACCTCCTGATTTTCTTTGATTCACTGCTAGGACAAGCAAACAAATCTTAAAAGAAACAAACAACAACAACAACAACAAAAAAGAAATAAATAAAAGGAGCAAACTATAATGTCATTATTGTTTTCTTCTATATTTCATGTCGTAGTGATGTCTTCTATGCCAGCACGTCACCTGCCCCTTGACCTTCCTACCTCAAATCCCTAGATGTAACCCTGATTTCTGAAAGAGGTGGGGCTTACACAGTGCTAGATAAAGTGTCTCCAGTTTCTTTCCCTTGTTTTATTTTCCCCTACTGGCCAATGGCATTAACATTTGGCAGAAGGGTAGCAGCCAAGAGGCTGCATTTCTATATGAAGATTGCCAGCTAAGCAGAAGACAGAAACCCAAAGCAGTGCTCCCACAGCTAACAGCAGAACATCCACACTCTCTGGGCAGAGGGAGAGCAGAGGAGACTAGAGATGGTGTGCAATCCACAATCTGGGATTACAGCAGGGGATGTAGGACACTTGGTAGGAAACAAGGCTACACTGCTCAGGAACAGATCTCTGTACATGATTGCAGTAAAAATTTCCCTCCCCCCCCTGGAAAAATCGAAGAGAAACACTTCTGAAGATTCATTTTTAATGGGAGAATGCATGTTTTGTGGCTGTGTAAAACAGCAAGAAAACAGTTTCTGAATCCAACCCTTCCTCTACATGTGTGAATGTGTGCACTTGCACAAACCTGCACACTGCAGCCAGAATACACGCTCACCCACAGAACCCAAACACGTGTATAAGCACACAGAATGCAGTGCACACTTAATGTTCGCTCACACAGGGGAACAGTTAAACACAGCAATCATTGAAAGTATATCCATGCATATGCGCACAGACAAAACCTGGGATTTCCAGCAAAGCTTGAGCAATTCAGTGTAATAAAAAAGGGCTCCTTGCAGCAAAGCACTTAACAAATGGCAGATTGTATCCAAAGGGTGCCATTACCCAAGGGAGCTGGGGGATTTGGCTGGAGCACAAAGTATAAACAAATGGCCTGAAGATTTGTCAGGGTAAGGATTGCATTCAGCACAATCAGAAGGTTTCATCTCCTCTGAAGCCCTACATATTTCATTCCCAAAGCAGATGAAGCCGCAATATTTTTCCATACTTTAAAAGTAAAATTTTTGTGAGAGGAATCTAATTTCTAAAAACTACTGCGCCCTTCCAGTGTTTTCACAGTCATGTTCTCCTTTCAGGCCTATTGGCAAAAAAAATGAACACCTTTGATTTTAACGTAATTTTATTATTCTTTATCTTCTTACATACTGATCAGGGAAAATAGAAAAACCTAACAAGAGATAAGAATACTTCTCTGTTTTAAATGGCCAGTAGAGACAAACAATGGCTCTGACATTGGCTACCTTCTAGAAATTACCTTTTCACTTTCCTGTAAAAACCTATAATTTGAAGTATTTGCAACTCCTCTTTGTCTTGAATAAAAATATATTATTTACAACATGTTTTCTATTCTGAGGTCTTAGAATTCCTCCAGGACTACAGCTCACACATCGCTTGTGTCAGACTCACAATGCTCAGATGGAGCATCTATTTCTGATTACAGTCTGGCAAAATAAATCATAGAAAATTGGAATTCCAAGGAAAAGACCATTTCATGTTTCATCATGTTGTTATTATGAGAAAAGCAGGCTTTTAGCTTGATTGTTTTATTTTTACCAAGGGATGCTTAGTGCTATGTTTTATGTGCTCCCAGAATATGAGCCTGTGTTACTCATGGTTTTCCAAAACCTCAAAACCCACAGTCAATTATACTGCTCCAGAATGGTGACTCTAGACTCCTTACCACCAGTTTCTCCAGCAGAGGTACTGCTGGCTCCATCTGTCCCACACAGCCATATTCCCTGTGGCTTTCAAAATGCAGTGACTCTAGGAATGAAGTTGAAAGAGACCTCTGGAGGTCACCAGCTCCAACCCCACTGATCAAATAGGGACAAAATCAGTTGCCCTGGACACTCAGTGTCCAGTCAGAATTTAAATATCTCCAAAGATGGAGGCTCCACAACCTCTCTGAGCAAACTGCCAGTGCTTGACTACCCTCACAGAGAAAACGTTTTATATTTTGTTTAGATAGCACCTGTGTTTCAGTTTGTGTCCATTGCTTGCAGTTCTGTCATTGAGCACCACTGGAAAGAGCCTGGCTCCATCCTCTTTTCACCCTCCCTTCAGGGGTTTATAAATGTTGCTGAGATCCTCCCAAACTTTCTCTTTTCCTGACTGACCAATCCCAGTTCTCTCAGCCCTTCCTCATAGGAGGGATGCACCGATCCTTTTATCATCTTTGTGGCCCTGTTGGGGGGGGTGTCTCTCAGTTATTCACATATTGCCTTTATTGGGTGCCCAAAACTGGACACACCACTTCAGGCCTCACTGGTACTGAGCAGAGGGGCAGGACCACCTCCCTCCACCTGCGGGCCACCTCTCTCTTAGCAGGGTACTCATTAGCCTCCCTTGCCACGACAGTGCACTGCTGGATCACAGCCAGCTTGCGGTCTGCCAGGACCCCAAGTCCCAAGGCACCTTCCACATGGTCGATCCCCATTATTCACTGGTGCCCCAGGTTGTTTGTCCTCAGATACAGGACTTTGCATTTTGTTTCACGAAGCATGAAAGCTTTCCTGTTATGGCCCATCTCTCCAGCTCATCGAGGTCTCTTTGAAGCACAGCACGGCCATCTGGTGTCTCTCACTCCTGAGTTTTGTGTCACCCAAGATGATTATACATTGAATTTCAAACTTGATGAGGGTGCTCAGTACCAGCAACCAGGTCGTTAATGAAGAGGTTGAACAGAATTGGCCTCAGAGAAGACCTGGATGAGGAAGGCATTGAGAACCCCAGGTAATTCTGTATCATTTGTCACCAGGTCCTCTGCCCCATTCAGAAGCAGAGGCCACATTTTTCCATGCCTCCCATTTATTGCCAATGTACCTGTAATAGCCCTTCATGCCCTTTGTCAGATTCAGCTCCAAGTAGGCTTTGGATTTCGTAACCCTGCACGCTTGGACATAATCTCTATGTGCCTCCTGAGTTACCTGTCCCTGTTTTTACCTCGTGCATGCTGCCTGTTGAGTCTGAAGGTAGTTAAAAGCAACTTGTTCTTCCTCTTAGCAGGAAACCAAGCTGCCTTTGCTTGCTTTTCCTGCTCAGGATGATGGACTGCTCTTGAACTCAGAGAACATGATCCTGGAACAAACACTACCAGATCTCCTGGACACCTCGTCTCTCTGGATTCGTATCCCATGGGATTCTTCCAAACAAGACCTTGAACAGGCCCAAGTTTTCTCTCCTGAAGTCCAGGGCTATGGTCCTATTATTTGCCTTGCTTCCTCATCTCAGGATTCACCATCTCATAGTTAACCACAGCCAAAGTTGCCCCTGGCCTGTGCCTCCCCAGCCAGTCCTGCAGAGCATTTCTCCTCACTGTTTGCTCCATCACCTGCAATATTACCATTACCAATCACCTCAGGATATTATCATGAATGAACTCCAGAAACTTCCCGTGTTGCTTGTGTGCTCAGCTGTATTGTTTTTTGCAGCGGATGTTGGGGTGTCCAAAGCCTGCCTTGAGAACCAGGGCTTGAAGACTTCTACCAGCTGTCTGAAAGCCTCACCTCCTCTTCCCGATCAGGGAGTCACAGTTAAAAATATGATTTACTTCATACTAGTCCGTGGCTTGTAACATTTCTGGAAGCATTTCTGTGCAATGTTTTTTCCAGTGAAATACGAGCAAAATAAAACCTGATTCAGGAAAAAGCTTCTCCCTACATAGTCAAGCCCATCCTCTTTTTTCCAGTCATTTCATCTGTAGCCTAAAGGGCACCCAATAATTATGACTACATTTGAGCTGGAATCAATATATAGTTAGTCATAACTTGGGATATCCAGACTCATACCTTCAAAAGCACAGCTTGATTTATGGATGCCTGGCTGGAAGATATTTTGTGCTTAAGCTCCCAGCCATCACATAAATACTGTAGTGCATAAGATCTCCTCCTCCAAAGCAATATGTTTGCAAATACTGAACAGCATCTCCCATAATGAACTGCCAAATTAGAGAAGGGAATAACTTCTAAAAACCAGTCCTGGTTTGGTAGCCACAGATGGGGACAAAGCTGTACTTGTCAATGCTACCACAGTAAGTCAAGCTCTTTTTTTGATTTATGCAAATCTAACCCAAAAAGTAACAAATAGCTATGCATTTCTATCACCTCCAATTTCAGCATGAACAAAAGAGTAAAATAATTAATGAGTGTCAAGGAAGATATATTACTTCTTCTCACCACATGCAAAATGAACAGCATGATATTACCACTGAGTGTCCCAAGTTCAAATATTCATTATGGTGTAAATGCTCCTAAAATAGTTCCAAAAATAAAACCAAAGTAGTCAGAATTTTTCCCCTCCTTATGAGACTCTAAAAAACCAATCTAAGTATATTTAAAATAATATACATTTATATAATATATTTCAAAACATTTAACTGCAAGGAGCAAGATGCCAACCTCCTCATAAGCAGAAGACATACTGTCCTATAAGGTCACAACTGGGGGGTGTTTATTTTATTATAAAAAAAATAAAGTTTTACTTTATTTGTGAAGATTCATGCACCCTAACCTTGATTAGATGGGTAATGAGGCTGAGCATCCCTGTGTGCTGGGCTAAATAATGAGGTAACTTTCAGACCTCAGTGCTGGGGCCTTGGATTATTAACGGATTAATTCAAAACCCCCTTTGCTAGAAAACAAAACTTACACAGATAGTTGCAATAATTTGTTTTAAATCTCACTGAATTAAACAAAGCTGAAAATAGAAGATTTTTTTTTCCCCAGCCCTTTACCTCTTTCATGGAGCCACCCTTCTGCTTTCCCAGAACAAGGCAAGGTAAAGAGGAAACAGACACACACACAGACACACACACACACACACACTGCTGTAAAGCAGAGAAAAGCAGCTGGGAACTGACACTACTAAATAAGTGCAATCTCATTTATCTGCTAATATGCAAGGCAGATCTGAAGGGAAACCTCAAGAAACTGCTCAACAGTTATCATTCTCTACAATAAAATAGCCAAAGGAAAATCTGCTCGAGCATAAGGTAAGCATTCACAGACTTATTGCAGACACAGGTAATAACACTAATAAGTCTTCTACAACCACAAATAGGTGAGAGATACCAGACACTCCTCTCTCTTCTCCACAAAATCAAGAAACAAAAAAACATCCAAAATTCAGAGACACATCCCAAAAATAACAGCAGGCGTTTCAAATATGTGGCTAGCCCCTATGGCTATAGCACAGCTGTGCATTGCAGAGCTTTAGAGAATTAAAGTTGTTACCTGCACACATTCTAAATGCACGGCCAGCATTAATGACACAGGGCATCTAGGAAGGATTAAGGATTAGTTATCATTTCAACCCAATGAAAGAAGATCTATATTTCTCTTTTAGACACGTAATTCACAGGAGAATTGTGCTTGCCAACACTCTGAAAAAATAATCTTTCAGAATTCTTGCAAACCCACTGTGTTATGATTTCATCTCATGAAATACAACACCTTTACATTAAACCTCATAAAACTAAATCCTGCTGGATCTCTTCCAGGCTCAGAGAATAAACAGCTATATCAGTGATGCCTAGAACAGTAAAATCTGGCCCACTGTCATATGGCATGTTCCCATTTACAGAGGGGAGCAGGTCTGCAAACAGCTAATTCACTTTGCTGTTACAAAATCCTAACATATAATGAATTTCTCACACAATTGTTCTAAGAAATACTTCAAGAAGAAGAAAAAAATGCTTTGAAAACTATAATACGTGTTTATTTATACTAGGTTTTGGGGGGAGGGGTTGTTAACCTATTCCCTCCCTTCCCTTTAATGAAAAGCTTTGTGGAGCTGCTCTGGTTTCCAGCGAGCAGGAGCGGGTTTAGTTGTCTGGGGCTCTGGTAGATAGCAAAGGGGGAAATTCATTGTCAAAAGAGTTCAAAAGCACAGAGGAATATATCTAATGAGTTTACTCTGTAAAGCATGAATGTTCTCCCTTTGCTGTCAGAAGTGCCACTCAAATTCCTCTCACCCCTGCCGGTCCTGCCCAGAGCATGAGTAAGGAAGATATCCAAACAACCAGTACAATTACACCAGGCAACAGAGATCTAACACTCAAGCCCTCAGAATCTGAGGGCAAACATCTTCCACAGAGATGGAGACTGGTGCATGGCCAAAGAACAAAAGCAATTTTCTCCATCTTCTCCATTTCCCCTGTAGAGCTGTGCTTCAATCCCCTGGTCCGGGCAGAATTTTGCACATCTTCATGGGGAAACTGAAGTTACAGACTCAGATATGCAGATGCCACACATTCCTTCCATCTTGCCTATCATTTATCTGGCTAATTATATCTCAGGCAAACCACAACCAGGTCTGCAGTGCAAGAACAGAAGCCAAGGAGCACATGAACTGATCGCACTCATTACCAGGCCCCTGAATTCCCCTAAGGTTCCCCTTCTCATTTTTTTCCATTCTGACCACAGCATTCTGGATTTTAGTAGCCACAGCTGGAGGATAATTCTTCTACAGTAGAAGGGAGAAGTTAACAGTGCTATAACCTGCCCATGTCCAGTGACACTAAGCAGAGGCAGAAATCCCAAAACATGTGGTTAGGTAGGAGCCAACAGGGAAGGGACAAAAGTTCCCTGGGAATTGCTAGAGCTTTTTGAAGTGGCAGAAGAGAAACGTCCCTGTTAAGATGGTTGATTAGATGACATGGTTGCTGTTCCCATCACCAGAAGTAATGAGGTCTTTATGTGTGTGTAGGGCAGGAGACTGTGCCTCTGAGCTCCCTGTCAAGCAGGACACCTTCAGTAGCAGGACATCACAGTCCCAGTCTTTCTCTGGAGTGGGGAAGGCTGATGCCATAGGAATGCTCTCCACAGATTCATGGTTCTCTAGACCAGCGTGTAACTTCTGTCAGAAAACTACTGTATAAATAAGGTGTCAGAATTACAAATAGTTTAGGGTGGGAGAAGAGAATGGCAGCTCTTTACGTGCTTGATCATGTAAGAAGCTCTAACTTTGAACTGGCCAATGACCACAGTCCAAAATCAGCTGCTCTATTGTGAGGGGCACACCCAGGCAGACTGTGCAGCACAGCACCAGGTGAAGTCACAGTGCCCACAAGGGCAAATGATTGTGAGGGAAAGAGAAGCAAAAAAAGAGCACAGGTGACAGCACAGCAGGGTAACGTGAACTGGCATTGCCGTTCTTAAGGGCTTACTCTGATATTTCAAGCATCACTTTCAACATAACTTCATCATTTCAGACAAACCAAATTAAGATAATGCAACATGGTTTCAGCTTTGTTCATCTTTTTCAGTGTGAACTCTTTCAACCCCCAAACCTATAACTCTATTCACTAAGTAGCAAACGATACATGTCTGGTAACCTTGGTAACTTTTATTTTTAATGTTTATAAAACTACTCAAAACAACAAGATTTAACTAATTATTCAGAGATATAAATAATAATTTTAAACTGACCCTGACACACTTTCTGCTACAACTTTACTTACGGGGTCTAAATAAACCTTGTTTGCTGTGAAATCTTCTAGGGAAAAAAATACTGCCCAAGTAAACCAGAGAAACATATTCTCACCAAAAATGAAGTTGTCCCTAAAGAAAGTCAACCCAACTACATATCCATTGGGAACATAGGATGCATGACACTCACTTCCCTCAAAACTAGTAGTTCCAACCAGAGCAGAAGACCAAGCAACAACAAACTATTTGGGTAGAAAGCAGCTAAGACGGATTGGTCTTAGAGTCAACAGAGAGCTGGGAATACTGAAAATACAGAAATTTACAGAAAAAAAATTATTTAAAGTATGAAAATCCACCAAAATAATAAATAAATCTGCTAGATAGTTTTAAAATTTACCTCACTTAGCTTAAGCTATACAATCTTATATTGAAAGTATACATTTGCCTGTACTGAGAAAGGAAAAATACATGAGGGGATGAGCATGTTTATAATGTAATCTGGAGTTCCTTTACAAGACTCTTCACCTTTACTTTTCTGCACCAAGTTCAGGAAGGTAAAACTGTACAATTCTAGCTTGAAAGCAGAATAGTAAAGGAAAAAAAATTTGAGATGTTGAACATGAAGTTTTAATATATCACTTGAATACAGCTTAAGTGAAAATTGCTTATTTTTTCCCAATTATTTCTGAACTTGTGAAAACTACAAATGCAATACCAATACATCATAAACTATGTCATACAGGCTGCTTCTGGGTCAGCTACTTCAAAAATCTGGATTTTTTTTTTTTTCTTTTTTTTGTAATTATTTGGAAATACCAACTCTAGAGTCTGAAAATATATTTAAATTACTGCTTATGTCCTAGTAGTTTGATTATTTGAATCACTGTGTAATTTAACTCCAATGCAATACAGAGGCTTGCTGATTAGATCAATCTGACATCAGCATTTCATTGCTTTATTTTAAATAGCATAGCTTTGGGGAACAGATTCTCTTGATTTTGCTTTTTAAAATGCTTTACTACAAATTATTATTATTTTAAAATAATTTCCCTTGACAAGTAACAGGTGTCCAAACCTTGAGGCCATTAGACCAGCTATCTATTGGCAAATCTGACCTTTCCCTCCAAGATGCAATGAGTTCTGAAAGTGAGTTTCTATACCTGCCTCGCTCACATGCTCATTTACAGCTGTTTTCTCTCTTGTGCTGCAGAAGCAGAGCAGTCAGTGGCTATTTTTGCCCCTGCATCTGCAGATTTACGTGACCACCACCCCCCCAGCACAGAGATCCACACCAAAGCCTAGCAACATCCACAGCTTCAGCCACTCATCAAAACCTGCCAAAGTCCTTACAGGGAGGAAAATTTGGAGCTAGACCCCTCACGACAGTAACAACAGCAAAACTCCCACGGTGGCCAGTGATGGCAGTATTTCTGTCCCCAGTCATCCAGCCCAGATGGAGGCAGGATTTCTCCTTTCTCCTCACCTGGAGCACCCGTGTCCCATGGAGAACCCAGGTATTTTGGTGGAAACACCCTGTCCTTTTGTAGGGCTCCCACCGTGGGACCCTGCTCTCTGCTCAAGGTGCTAGCTACAACCAGGCTGCACATAGCAGCTAGGGGGAAAGAAAGGAAAGATTTCTTGCATTACAGCTTTTTAAAGAAAATACACTAGGAAAACCAGGTACCATGCAAATATAGTCCTCCAGGGCAGGGTTCTGCTACCTTTGCTATCCAGCACTTAGATTAGGTAGATAGTAAAGGGAATGGTAATTACAAACAGAAATTCTGCAAGGGCAAAAATGCTCACCACGACAAAAATTGTTGCCAGATATAGATACATGTCTGATAAATTTGAAGGATAACTTACTGAAGTACTAGCATACAAATAAGTCTAGATTTATATATATACACGTGCATGTGTGTGTGTGTCTAACACATCTAAAAACCTTTATTTACCACTTCATATAAATGGAAAGTACAAAACAACATTAAAAAGCAAAGGTTTTGAATAATATTTAATAGTGTTCTTACAGGAACAGGGGGGGTGTGGGGGGTGTGGAATCTGAAAATTTAAAGATACTAAATGCAGGGAAACTATTGAGGGAATGACCACTACAATTAAAATAGTAATGAAAGTGAAAACCTAGAAAACAACTCTGTGTGACTTGGTTTCATTTCCATTTGAAAGTAATCAGCCTCAGTTTGATCTTTCTCTTCCATTATATCAAACCCTGACTAAAGATGGCCTGGAGTTACAGTCCCCAAACCGAGTTTCTAGAGAAGAAGGCAGCGAGCAGAAATACAGAGCATCCTATTTCTAGGGGGAAGATCGATACCTCGTGCCACCGGGCAAAGAAAACACGACATCGTGTGCACAAGCGCCACCAAGAGGTTCCTCTGCCATCGCCCAAGGAAGATTTTCCCCGTGTGCTGCTCAGGCGCATCCTCAACACATTTCGAGCATTTTGCTGCTGCATTTTCAGTGAGCATTGCAGATGGAAAGCAAAGAAAAGGCAAAGAAATGTATTGTTTAAGAGTTGCTTCCAAGGAAGAGGTGGAAAAAAAGGGGAAGATATATCTACAGTACGTGTAATTTTTGACAATGGAACATTTAAATGTTGTAACAACAGAAAACAAGATTGCTGCCCAGTCAGGATCTGGAAAATGTTAAATTCCACCTTATCAGCCACCGAAACAGCATCAGGAGGGATATTGAGCTGTCTCACATCAAAATCTATGCAATCCTATTTTTTCCTGTCAAATTCAACTATGAGATTCAAATACCAATAATATTTCTGTAGTGTGATGTTGGAGACTATCTTTAAAGGCAAGGAGAAATTTTCTTCAGATATTTTCATCGTGGTGAGAAAAACAGTTTTGTCCTCATCACTGCCCTTTCATGAGCTGAAGAGAATGAGCTAAAAAGCCACAGGCTTTTTGTTCCTCAATAATCTTAAGGGCAAGTCCTCAAGCTCCATGTTTTGCTTAGAAAGCTCCTGAGGTCATTATTCCCCTAATCTGCTTGGCCTGGCTACTGTCATCAGTCAGTGGGGCTGGTCTGAATTTAGGGGTGAAAACATCACCCAGATATTTGAGGAAGGTGGGTGCTTTGTGTCAGGTGTGGCTCTGTTGCCCTCCATGCATCCCCGCCTCCCTTTGCAAATCACTGCTCTCAGAGTGGGAAATCCTCCATCCTAGTTTCACCCACAAAGGGAAACAAATATGTGGGCTGCCCAGGAGCTGAAAGCTCAACATTTTCTCCAGGAAAGAGGAGCAAGATTGAGACACAGCCCCGAATTAAACCTCCCAGGTGAGGGTGCAGACAGCACAGAGAGGTCTCAGGAGTGTCAGACTGCAAGCCACCTGGCTAAACCCAGAACTTGGAGCACTGATTTGGACTAAATGGACCTTAGAGGTTCCTTCCAGCCACAACAACCCAAAAGGACAATGACACCTTCAGGTTGGTGACAAAAGAACGTGAGGCACAGGCTGGAGGAGCTATCAATGACAGCAGCTTTTGCCTCAAAGCTCATCACATGAGCCAAGCATCTCATAGGGTCAGGGGAAGAAGCCAAGAGGCTCCCACCTACAGAACATAGCCAAGTAAGGGACTGGGTGACCTCAAAGCAGAATATATGGAAAAGTACAACATCAGATTAACAATTTCATACTCTTTATTGCTGCCTGTGTTAAAGCAAGTGTCTTGGCTACTCTTTAGCGTACAGGCCAATACATTCTCCCTTTTCCACATCTCATCTTTCCGGACTGGTCAGAAAAATGTACAGAAGTTTATCATTCTTATCAAGGCTTGAAAACAAGGGGAAGCAGCACTACAGTTTTAACTTAGAGGGCACAGAGCAGGCACACTCCTTAGAACACAATGCTACACTGAACTCTGTGCAAGTTCTAAGGACTCCAATTTCCAAGGACTCGTTTTCCCCACAGTTTGTTCATTTTTTTACCACCATCCATCAGGTAACTGAGGGTTAGGGGGAAACTGGAGCTGCGCTCTTTCTTTCAAGGCAGCTCATTCTCCCACCTAGCTCCGAAGCTTTAAGGTGATTTAAGCACTTGAGGATTAAAGGCGTTTTAACAGCTTATATAGATTTAAACATCTAAAGTGGCTTAAACACTTATGCTACTTTCAGGGCTTTAAAGTGGCTTAACTACCCATGGCACCTGATGAATTTACGGGTGCTCAATGCTGCCTTTAAAACAGTAAAAATCCACCTTAATACATTAAAAAAAAAAAAAATTATACCTTAAACATCATTGTATTTTAGGAGCGCAGTTCTGCTTGGCTCCTGCCAGGTCGCCCAAAAGCCTCCAACTCCATGGCTTTTGTGGGATCCCAGCACCTTACCTGGCGGCAGCGAGCCCCACACCTACGGTGGAGGGAAGGGAAGGGAAGGGAAGGGAAGGGAAGGGAAGGGGTTGAAGTCCGCAGGGGGCGGTGAGGCGGCACCCCCGCTCAGTTCCGCTCCCAATTAAGCGTGAGACAGGGGATGTTTATTGGTCCCAACGCGTGGCCCCCGGGCCGTGCCGGGCACATCCCAGGCACATCCCCACTCCCGGCCCCGCCAGCCGCCACCGGCACAGCCCAAACTGCAGCCCCGCAGCGCTGCGGGGCCGGGCCGGCAGGGCGAGCATTACCCGCCCCCTGGGAAGGCAGCCAGGGTCACGGAGGACGGGCCCTGCTGCCCTGCAGCCGCGGCGAGCAGCGCTGAAAGCAGCCTCGCCCTCTGGCGCTTTCACCTGCAAGGGGTGAGAGCGAGGGGACCAATGATGCTCTGGTCTGCAGGCGCGGGCTGGTTTTGTTTACGTGATCTCGGGTCATTTCAAACTTAAAGGAGTTCGCCGGGGGTCATTAAAAATGGAAATAACAAGGTCTCAGTAAAACCTTGTTTCAAGTCGAAGCTGAATCCAGGAAAACCTGTTTTGTTTTTTGGGAGGTTTTTTTTTTTTGTTTTTTTTTTGTTTTTTTTTTTGGTTTTTTTTGGGTTTTTTTTTTTTTTTTGTGGTTTTTTTCCTGCTTATTTCCTGTGGGTTGGAAACAAACAAGCAAACAGTTCTGGTGAAAAGAATGGGCAGGTTTCTGTCAGAAGCGTCTCATCCTCCACCACAGAGAACGGTTATTATCTCTAGTCTAAACAGTCTGCTCAGATTTGGGTCTTCGCTTCCACATAGCCTAGCTGGCTGCATCCGCGGAAAACAGTGTACGGGGAATTTATGGAGCAGGCAAATTCTTTTCCAGTTGTACTGAAATCCACCTGAGGGGATATCAATGACTCCAAAAGGTGAGAAGCAGTGAAAAAAAGGAGAGAGAAAAACAAACCACACACCTGTCCATTTTACAAAGACCTGATGAATAACCCGATGGTTCAGGGTAGGAACAAACCTGTTGGTAGATTTCCTTCCACCGAAGAGGAGTTTGAGGACAGAGGTTTGTTAGAACCAGCACGATGAGCTGGAAGGGACATTCCTGGCAAGCTGTCAGAGGCTACAGCCTCTGGTGCTTGGCAAAATAGGCTTGATTAAAAAAAAAAAGAAAAGAAAAAAAAATAGGGCACCATAAGCTGTCAGTGGGGCTCAGTCTTACAGAAGGCAACTGAGGCCAGCAGCTTACATCTGCTGTGTTTAAAGGTAATTAATGGCACAAATATGTGGTGCTGTAAGAAATAAACTATTTTTAAGCCTTACACCACAAGTGATACTAGACATTCACGATATTTATTTTCCAGGTTTCAAACAACTTCGAGAGATAAGCTGGCCTACCGGGAGATGACATTCATCAGCTTGGCCCACTGGAAGGGATCTTGGAATCTCCTCTGAAATAGCTGGCACTGGCTTCACCATGTGACAGCAGCCTGCTTGGGGCAGCACTGAGCCATTCCAGCATGGCAGGCCTATGCCTTCCTGGTGGGAATGCTGCAGGACCCGTTTCTTTCTTATGCCACAAGCAATGAGTCACATCTCTGGGAAGCCCAGTAGGGAAACTGGATGTAGAGGGATCCTGCAATTTACAGAAGTCATCAAGGCTGAGGCTAGCTTCCCATAAAACATCTCCATAAGGAGAAATATTCAGTAGCTGATTAATGAATGTGGTTTACCACAAAATGATACTACACAGGCCCACTCTTTTCAATAATAATCCCATAAATAATATTACTAAAAATCCAAAGCACACTGAAGCTGAGCTGTGATCCCAGCGCCTGGCCTGTTGTCTTCCCCTTGGTGTAAAATCACCACAAACACAATCCTTTAAGGGAGTTTCTGGGTGAAGACAGGAGTGAAGGGAAAGGGATGTGCCTGTGCTGCACGGAGCCAGGCCCGCGCTTTTAGCCCCGGAAAAATGTGCTAGTATTTCGAAAGCACTTGGATCCTTCTGCTCGGGGGAATCCCCCACTGGCAGTCGGGGGCCATCCAGGGGCTGCCGGGCCCGGCTCCGCTGCGGGCCCGCGCTCCTGGCAGGGCAGAGCCAGGGGCAGGAGGGGCTGGGGGGCAGCAGGAGGGCAGTGCCAGCAGCCCCCAGGTGCTGCCTGCAGCTCCAGCCCCGGGCCGAGCCCTGCCAGCATCGCAGGGGGGGCGGAGGTGCCAGACACCCCCCGGGGGATGAGGGAGCCGCCAGCCTCTCCCCTTGCCTGTGAACCCGCCCGGACACATCTCCCGTCCGCGGGCAGCGAAAACTCCAAACGCGGGCAGGGGGTGCCGGGGGGAACGGGGGCAGCTCCGCAGCAGCTGTCCCAGAG
>VWZN01014794.1:172844-204731 GCA_013396955.1 Regulus satrapa
TCCGCGGGGTTCTTTGTTCGCCGGGATCTTCCCCGCCTGCTCCGTGCTCGCACGGTAATGCTCCTTGCAAGGATTTCCTGCCAAAAGACAATCCCCCTGAGCAAAAGCAGACCGAGAAAGTAGTGACCAATCCTTTCTGGATGGCTGTCACCAGGCTCCTCCCAGCCCCCGCTCCCCCTTCTATTTGCATACAAAAAAATCCAGAAAACTCCCGTTTGCCCCAGCACCTCGCTCAGACTCTCCNNCCCCCCCCTTTCCCCTCCGCCTCCTCCGCGCCCCAAAATGCAGCGCCGCCTCTGCGCCCTGCTCCTGCTGGCGTCCCAGTGCATGGGCTCGGCCGCCGGGCTCTTCCCCTTCGGGGAGCCCGACTTCTCCTACAAGCGCTCCAACTGCAAGCCCATCCCCGCCCCGATGCTGCTGTGCCGGGGCATCGAGTACCAGAGCATGCGGCTGCCCAACCTGCTGGGGCATGAGACGGTGCAGGAGGTGCTGGAGCAGGCGTCCACCTGGATCCCGCTGGTGCAGAAGCAGTGCCACCCCGACACCAGGAAGTACCTCTGCTCCCTCTTTGCCCCCGTCTGCATCGACGACCTGGACGAGATCATCCAGCCCTGCCACTCGCTCTGCGAGGAGGTGAAGGAGAGCTGCGCCCCGGTGATGTCCGCTTTCGGCTTCCCCTGGCCCGACATGCTGGACTGCAGCCGCTTCCCCAAGGACAACGACCTCTGCATCCCGCTGGCCAGCAGCGACCACATCCTCCCCGTCACCAGGGAAGGTAAGAGGGAGCGGCGGGGTCGTTCCCGGACCCCACCCCGGGCAGCATCTGCCCCCGATGGCGAACCCCGACGGCGGGGTCCCTCCGCGGCTTTGCGCGGGGGAACGAAGGCGCCTGCCGTGAGTTACAGCGCGCCCCGGTGCTCCGGGACGGGGGGACCGGGGAGGTGGCCGCAGACCAGGCTCTGGGAGGCTTTTCCAAGGGGGCCGGGGAAACCGCAGGCACCGTCGGGGAACTGTCACCGGCCTGCACCCATCCCCATCCTCAAAGAAGAGGTCCGGGATTCGGCACCGGAGCCGCGCGGCATCCAGCGGCTCGATCGCCTTAAGAGTCGTCGCTGTAGCGCGGAGCTGGAGTGCTCCGTGTCGTGTTTCGACCTCCCTTCCCCGCTCCCCTTTTACTTTTTTTTTTACCCGTTAAAACAAAAACTTTCGCTTGAGGCGTGACCTTAAACACACCGTGACCCCTGTAGCGGGTCTGCAGCAGGATAAGGCGCCACAAAGTGCTCGGGAAGCTCCGGGGCTGGGGGGGGAGAAGGAGCAGGATCTGGGGTGAAAGGGATGGAAAGCTGGCGTTTCCCAAAGGGTTCCCAACGCCACCTGCTGTTCCTTTCTCCCCGGGTCTGACGGGGGCTGTTGCTTGCATTTCCAGCACCCAAGGTCTGTGATGCCTGCAAAAACAAAAATGAAGATGATAATGACATCGTGGAAAACCTCTGCAAAAATGACTTTGGTAAGTGGAAGCAGAGCTTCTCTTGCTTGAAACTTGAGAGTCGAGGATCTGGTACAGCTCCCAGTGGAATCAGTAAGAGATGTGCCTGAATAAAGACAGGGCTTTGACCATTGGGTCATGAAACACAAAATTCCACCTTGGAGTAAAAAATAGCCCTTTTTATCATTCTTTTCTGTTTACTGTTTTGAAGTAGTGCTCTTTCATGTGGATGTTGCTGGCAAGCCCAATAGAAAGTAAAATGAAGAAAAGAAAAAAAAAAAAAAGGCATAAAAAAGAAGAGAATCTTTCACGCAGACTATTGCCTGGGGAGAAGTAGAGCAAAGCTTCATTTAGATGTTTGAGACAGAGCCGCATGACCAATCTCAGTGTATCGTAAGAAAGGCTCTCTCTGCAGATTAAGAATGAAACTCTATATATCATTTGACAGAGAAGGTAATGCACAGACAATTGGGGATATAAACTTAATGGGAAGATCTGGGGTTAGAAGAGGACAAGAAAGCCCCTTCAACACAGACAACTGAAGGACACATTATCCACACATTAGCATTTCAAGAGCAAAAAGGAATAAGGAGGGGAATCCTTTTACAATAGATCAGTGTTTAATACCTGGAAACAGATTTGTACTATAAGTATCTACTACAATTCAAAAGTCTTTCCTTAAAAAAAGAAAACAAAACCCCACCCAAAACCTGGAACCATGATTGTGGGACATAATTGCTAAAACAATCAATAGTTTTGCCCTGGCAAGTTGCACTCTGATAAATCCTCCTAAAGCTAAACATGCCCCACAGCTTCTTACAGAGCCCTGTATCCCCCTCCTAGTTATTTTTCCAAATCGAATGCAGCTGTTGGACCAATTTGCCCTCCATGGGATCTATTCTTTCAAAAAAACAATGCATGTAAAATATCATTTCCTTACAGGTTTGTCTAAAGTCCTCTCCAGCCTAATAAATTAAGTGTAGAAGTTTTGAGCTGCAGCAGAGATCAGGTTTCAGATTAGGTCTAGGTACTTGCCTCCCCACCTCTCCTTCAAATGCTACTTTCAGGAAGGCTGTCCTCTCCTAGCAAAAAAAAAAAAAAATATTGTGCTCTGCTTAGTGTAGCAAATGTGCCCTCTCTCTGTTGCAAACAGGAGAAAAGCTGGAAAAAAATTAATTTAGAAAGGAAGGGAAAAGAGGGGGAGGGGAAAAAGGAGAAAAGAAATCCAAAAAACCTCAACCCTAAGGTTGATTCAAACTGAAATGACTTGCATGCCCTTTGTGGCTTTAGAAATGGAGCCACCTGCTGCCTCTTCTGTCAGCCCTGACAGTTTAATTAGCAATAGAGCACCTCCCTCCCCAGGTCCTCTTTATGTGCACTAATGGGAAAAAAACCTCTCAATCTCTCTCCCTCTCCCCACTTCCCCCTCCCCTTGCTCTATTAGCCTTGAAGATAAAAGTGAAGGAGATTGCCTACATCAATGGGGATACCAAGATCACCCCCGAAACAAAGAGCAAAACCATCTACAAGCTGAATGGGCTGACAGAAAGAGATCTGAGGAAGATAGTGCTCTGGCTCAAAGGTGGCCTCCAGTGTACCTGCGATGAGATGAACGACATCAACGTGCCCTACTTGGTGATGGGGCAGAAGCAAGCCGGGGAACTCGTGATCACCTCGCTGAAGCGGTGGCAGAAAGGGCAGCGGGCTTTCAAGCGGTTCTCCCGCAGCATCCGCAAACTGCAGTGTTAGTGGCTTCGTCTCTGGCTGTCCTCCAGCAGCCGCCCCTTGTCCCAAGCTCTCTGGGCCTCCCGCACCTTCCTGCTTTGGCCCCCGTGAGCCTCAAGATGCTGTGGGCACAAGACACAGCGACCGCTGTCCGAGAGGGGGAAGAACCCCTCCGTTTTTGTACATAGGTTAAAATGTAATAAAAATTAAAAAAAAAAANGAAAAAAAAAAAAAAAAATAAAAAAAAAAAAAAAAAAAAAAAGACTATTTTTGGGAAGTATTAAAGGATCTCGCTTAAAGCTTGGGTTTTTTTTTTTTTTTTTTAAATGGTTGCAAACGTGACTTTTTCCTGAGGCCTTTCCCTCTTCATTTCGGTGATGCTGGTTCGCTTGTATTGCTGCTTCTCTGTGTGCGTGCATGTTTGTTGTGCCACAGCAGGAGAGGCAGAGAAAGCCGGGCGTGCGGCCGGCCTGTCACCGCGGGGACACGGCTTCCCGCCCGTCTCAGCGCCACAAGGGTCACGGTACCACTCCTGCATGGGACACATAGGCACCAGTAAGGCTATATTAACCGTTCTCACATTTTATTTCCCACAAGTCTGAGCCCTTCTCTCTCAGAAAAAAAAAACAAAAAAACAAAAAAACAAAACAAAACAAAAAAAACCAAACAAGTTTCCGAGCTGATTGATCTGAATGCAACTTTTGGGGTTTTTTTTAATTATTTTGCAAATTAAACCATCTGTAGCCTAACTGTAATATACCTAGTGGTTAATCTGAAAAGAGTTGTAAAATATTGCTTTAATTAACTTTGTAAATAATCCAGATAAATGTTATATTCTTGTATATAAACTTTACATCATAGTTTACTCGTTGTCTTTGTCTGTATTCACTTTACTACATTTTGGGAGAACTGGGAGAAAGATGTCCAACTGGACTTTGTCATGGTAAAGCAGAATTTGTCATTCCACCCTAAGTGGTCAGTAGAAAAGCACAAGGAAGCCTCTAGTGCTGCAATCAGAAAATCTGTAGTGAACCTCATTTCCCCGAAGATGAGCCCACAAGACACAGGACTGAGGTTCAGTCAGCTCATTTTAATATGTGTCTGAGTTCTTGAAGATGAGGCTTCTTTTCTGTGGCTCCTTTGTTCGTCTGCTTGCATTTTCTCATCTTCTCAGAAGACTTTCCTGACATGAAATTGCAATGAGAGCACTGTTTTAAAAATTAAATCCATCTTTACATTTTTTGAAAAACATATTAAGGAGAAAAATGTCATTTGCAACTTGCAATTCAGAATAATGGTAGAAAAAGGCATTATTTTGTGTGTATGTACACTCACTATCTTATTGAGAAAGAAAATAAAACCTACCTGATAGTGTAACTAAATGAATGTTTTTCAGCATTTTTAATACAAATATTTTCTGATGAAGAGTATTACCTGAATTTTATTACTTACCCTGAAAAATTGTCTTGCTTCTTGGTGCTGTTACATATAGAAAATTCATCTTAGCTTCACTGACAGGATGAGCAGCCCCATATTCCCAAGAATAACATTTTATGTCAACTCTTCACTGACAGAATACAAATCCAACACACGACTTTTTTGTAAAGAAAAGAAAAATCCCATTATTTTCATAAATTTAGTTTTATTTTTCATCACCAGAATCAAAAGATGAAAACTAAAGACCCAACAGGTACATTGATTTAGAAAAATTAATTATTTTCCTTCTCCCACAGTATTAATGTGTTCACTACACCTGGTACAAACAGTGGTAGGATGCTGACCATGCAAGAGAAGAGCAATCCTCACAAATGTCCTCAGAAGTACAAGATTATAATAATAATAAAAAAAAATTTAAAAAATAGCAACCAACCACCAAACAGGCACCCTATTTCAAACTGGCTCTAAATTTAAAGGCTAATACCTTATTGAAATGTCATTAAAACCTTTCTTATGAATGAACCTGACTTACCAGAAATCAGAATTGATTCTTTTTAGCACCAGCACTCTGTCCATCATCTGACAGAGCCATTTGCATTCAGGTTTTTTATCACTCTACCCATCCTGCTCAGCTTATGATGCAATGCCTGTGCCTGAGCAGCCTTGGGTTTAGAGGGAACAGGCTCACAGACACAGAGGAGCTGTCTGAAGATGAACCTGCAGAAAACAGGCATCTGTGCCCCGTGGAGGAAAGCACTTTGAAGAGGCAGTTGCTGCAATACAAGTCACTGAGGACTGAAAATGAGCAGCCAGGACTGTTGCATACAGCCTGCCTTGCAGACACAAAGTTGTCCTACATCAGCCATAAAATTATCTTAATTGGGCTGTCCTAGAAGGCAGCAGTACTGATGCTGATGAGGACAGACAGGTCACAAGTTACTCACTCTGGGGTCATGTTAAGGCCAAGACCATACAACAGATTTTTGCCAAATGACTTAAATGTATGAAGACATATCACCTATGATCAACAGTACCCTCTCTTAAAGACAAGCCCCATACCACATTCCCCTTCCTCTATCACAGTGTAAAGACAGTCACACCAGCAAAATCCTGTTCATATCAGGACAAATTCAGGAGGAGAAGAACAAACTAAACTAGCAAACAATCCATTTGGTTGGTATAATCAGCGTTCTGGATTAAGAGCACCCTGCCATACAGATGCCCTATTGATAAAGCCTTCTGCACGTGGCCCTTGGCTGAATCACTGGCACCACCCACTCTCAAGGTGAATTGACAGAGGTAGAATGATCTTTCAGATAAACAGTATTTAGGCAAATGTGAAGAGTAATGGGATTCACCTTTTCCCAAAGTTCCATTCCCTTGTTCTAACAGTGTTATAACTTACCTTATTTAAAGTTAAGTGGATATATCCACCTCACCAAGAAGTGTCAATGTTTGTTGTACTGTTTCTAGTGATGTAAAACCCAGACATTGCAAATTCTTCAACTGAGGACTAGGGTTTTAAAGTCACAGCCTGAGGATACCTCGCCTTTCAGATACTGACAAAGAAGTAAACACATACATTTTACTCTTACTTGCTCAAAAAAATAACTGAAAATCTTGGACTGTGCCAGGAAAAGAGTGAGCCAAACATATAACAAAAATTTTCAGAGCCTGTTACTTCTCATAATTGTGTTACTTATACTTCAGAGTAACTTTATTACCTGGTACGGTTCACTCCTAACAAAGTTTTTTTACAACTGAAAAAGGCAACCCACTGCTGCATTTTTTCAGACACTTTTTGTCTTTTCCTAAATAAAACAACATTTTTATGCAGCCAATTATGTAGCTTCCATTGTATTTGCTTTCATAAAAACTATAAAAGCAGCTGACTACAATGGATTAGTTTAAGAACAATAATAATGACACTTGACATTTATACAGAAGTTTCCATTTAGTTTCTCAGACTGCCTTCACAAAAATAGGCATTAATATCCTTCTTTTGCAGATCGGGAAAATGAGGCACAGTGAAGTGAAATAACTCATTCAAAACCACCCAGCAAGTCTTTTACAGTCAAGAAAAACAGAGTATTTTTTTTCTCCAAGTTTTATGCTCTAATCACTAGCCCACAGCAATCAGAATGATGTATAATCAAGGCAGCACTTAGATTATAATTTGAAAGCATAACAGCAACCAAGGCTCCCTCCAACTTGTTCCCCTCAAGTGTGTAAAAGAATGTCTGCCCAAATTCAAATTTAAAACCCATCAGCAATATTTCTCACAATGTTTTCCTTCCTTTCTTCTTGATCATTCTCTTTATCCTTTAACTATTTCTTAATCCTTTGTTTTCTCCCTCACTTCTCATTCACTTCAGACACCCACAGAGAAGCCACCCAGCCCCTCTGTCACCCCTCTCATACAGACACTTTTGCCCTCAGAATGGTTTATTAAAGAACTCATGCAGTATAACTGCACACCAACCACAAAAAGCCTAATGACCGGCTCAAGACTTAAAAAGGTCCATGTGGAAAATCCAGCAAGAGACATGTAAAATTAATTAATGATTTTCTCTGAGGACAGGACGGCAGTTAGATGCCATATGGAACATCACAGACACGTGCTGGTCGGCTCAGGCCACTATGCCTATTCTGCACAGGACAATATACAGCTACATAAGGAATGTGCGAGCAAGAATGAAACATAAACAGGTAGAACACACCTTTCTTTGCTGACCAGGTCCCCTGCATGTCTCCCTGTTGTTATAACCCTTTGTTCTCCAATCTTGGGCCACGAAGCACCTCTCTCAACCTTCTTTCAGATGTCTCACTACTTCTCTTCAGCCATCAAGGGTATCAACCAAGAGCATAGCCAGCAAGCCTCAAGAAAGGTCCACTACAGTGTCTCCTGGGTGCCTGCTGGGCCATGAACAACCCCCTGCAGCCAGCAGAGCAGCTCAGCTTTGGCTGCCCACTGCCATCCTCACCAAACCTACCGGCTCGGACAGCCTTAGTGATGTGGCCACAATTGGCAGTGCCAGAGGAAGGGCGATGGATTGATTGCTACCAGAGCAGTAGGCAGCTTTCCTTAGGCTGGGCAGCCAGGCTTTTGTTATTGGAGCCAGAAGTTCTTATTTCTAGGCTTCAGAGACCTGCCTATATGATTTATCTAGAAGTTGCTTTCTTATCAGCAGATGTAGTTTTAGTACAGCCTGACTGTCTGGTGAAACAACCACAGGAATGGATCTTGTTTGCCTCTGTACGAAGAGAAGAGTGCAAGATATTCACATCACAGGAATCCAAGACCCCAAGCTCTCTTACAAACATAAATTAGCCCACACTATATCCCTTCAGGGTGAGTTTAATAGAGTAACATTTTCCAAATGCATCAACTGCTTTCAGGGTGAGCCACGGGCTCCTAAATCACCTAGATGCCTTGGAAAATATTAGCCACTATCCCCCACTGGAGCTGAAGCCAGTTGGCTGGGGTCAGCCAGCAAGCCTGTCACCCAGCCAGGAGGAACACCTCAGCAATCAGCCAGCCAGCCCATTGCTCTCACAACTGATCAAAATAACCAACCAACACAGAAAGCTGCACTGTGGAGCAGCTGATGGAGCAAACTTCAAAAGCAATTGCCACGCACACAGAGCGGCTGTCCGGCCAGAAGGAGCAGCATGAATTAGAGGTATGCTCAGTGTCTGACAGGACAGACACAAGAAAGAACTTATATACCTTCTAGGACTAGCAATTAGACAATACTATTAATGAAGCTCTTTCAAAACCCAGATCATCCTTTTGGAGTCATTTGCAGACCAAAAAGTGATGCTAGAATCGTGGAGAATTTTATGTTTGGACACAACAGATTGCCATTAGAGGCACGGCCAAAACTAGCAGCAACTGGCAGGCTTAGGATTGATCTAAGAAGGTAGCAGAAATGTTAATTTAAGAGCACTTTCAACTTTCCAGATCTTTGTTTTCAGAGCTTAACCCTGACAGTCTTCATTAGACATAAAACTTTCCATATGGAGCCGCTATGGAAGGACAATTAAAGAGTTTTCCAGTGATACCTGTTTTTATCAGGCAAGAGATAACTAATCCTTCCCTGGCAATTTTCCTGCATTGTTAGTTAAATTCAGATCCCTAACATTGTCTAATTGCCTTTTTTGTTATGTGAATCTCCAGCCATGCACCATAGGGAACCCTGGCTGGTTACACACTGAGACAGGTGCTTTAGTGGCTGCAGGGCTCACATCATTAGGCACACGCAGAGCTATTAATCATTTCAGTTTACTCTGAGGCACAAACCTGAATTAAGTCAGGCCACTTTCCTAAGCAAAACAATAGCTTAATTGTAACAGTTAAGGCAAAAGTGTTTTGAGAGGTAGAATTTCAGGAACTAGGGCAACTCCCCCCCCCCCAAAAAAAAGAATCAGGAAAGACAAGAAAATACACTGTAATTTAAGAATTAGGAGTTTTAATAGTTAGTTTTCAACAGGGGAAGAAAAATCATTTGAAGGTAATCTATTCACCTCACACAGCCAGTTACCTTCAGATGCTGAATTCCTTGATATGGGAAAAGTTGTCTCATTTACATTCTTTGATGTGTAGCATTGCAATCATCCCAGTGATATGAATGGTGGGTTGTTTGGGCTTTTTTTTTCACATAATGGGGAGTTTTAAATTGAGATGGATTTTCAGAAGCATCTACTAAAGCACAAGTTCAAAGATTTCAAAAGTATTCTTAGGTTTTGATTTTGAAAATAACTTACACAACAGAAGGAGGAAAAAATAGCTTTTTTGGAAACAGCATAAGAAGGCATTTAAAACCTTGTTAGATGACTACAGAAGCTTATCTGTTTCTTGAGGTACCCACATACATTTTCAAATCTGGCTGCAAAACATCCTTAGAGTTTAATGTACCTGGTGTCCAGGGAACTTGGAAATGGGACCTAGACTGCTGAAAATATTAGCAAGTAGTGGTATTATAATCTATCCCACACATGTGAAATGATAAATTTGTCTTTACTCTTTTTGTTTCAACATTTGACTAGACTATGATACTTACTCAAAGAGCTGAAATAAGACATCTTTGCTTCCCCACAGAAAGAGGCTTTGTAAATTCATAAGGTACCTCTGGAATTATAAAGCTAGCTCTGCCTTCACAAGAAAACACTGCATGGAAATCAGTCTCCAACTAAGCTTTAGAAACCTTGCTAGAAAGATTAACATCCTTCTCAACTTTGTACTGCTACATTGAGTAGATGAACAAGGAAAGATTTGTATTAAATACTTCTGTCTACAACACAATACAGCTGGAAACTACATTAACTGTTCAGGCTTGCCTTGCAACTGCTGCTAGCCTTGCAACTCATTGGTACATAGAAAGGAGCATTATAATAGTCAGAAGTATAGTTAGAGTACACAGAATCACAGAAAATTTTGAGTTGGAAGGGACACACAAGGATCATCAAATCTGACTCTTAAGTGAATATTCCTCATACAGGAATAAGAGCAGTGAACTTGGCATCATTAGCACCATGCTCTAACCAGCTGCGCTGATCTCAAAATGGATGAAAGAGATGCATTTCCTTGCATGCGAAACTCAGAATGATCACTGGAGACATCTAGAACATGGATTACAATATAGCACACCTATGCTGGTAATGTGCCACAACCTACCTTAGGGTGATGTTCACCCAGCAAGAGCTACACTTATTGTTCATATATCGTACCCAAAGGTGACCCTGTCCACAGAGCACCCCGCTGCCAGCTGTGTGCTCCCACCATCTTCCTGGATCACACAAACCACACAGTGTGTGGGCTCAGCTCTTTTACCCAGCCCCAAATGAGCCCTGATGAATGAAAACAGTTAGATACCATGAGTGGCTTGTGATGAGTCTGGCAGGTGAGCAGGGGACCCACCTAGTTCCATGGCTTCACCATCTCCATGTCTGCATGGGGACCAAGCGATGCAGGGAGGTCACATTTTATGATGCACCTCAAAAACAGGCCCTCAGCCCAGTTTGCAAAGAAACAAGTATATTACAGCAGGCTCAGTCCTGAACTGCTGCTGTGGCTTGCCCAGCACCAAGGTGAGTTGGTGAGGGCAGCTAAAGCATTTGCAGTATCAACTTCATCTCGGTGTAACCTGTCTCTGGAGCACATTAAAAGATCCCCCAGGGAGCTACCCTTCATGACAAGGGGCCAGGCCTGGGGTGCTGTCCCAACCCTTGAGCTCCCACAATCTAGGGGAGCAGCAGGCAGGAGATGCCACTCGAATGACCATCTGCAGGGCAGGGCTCAGCACACCTGAGTCTTGGACATGAAAAATATAGCTTCTCAGTTTTATGGTAGTCTTGATAAGGCTGAGCACCTCGAGGCCCAGGCATGCAGCATTTCCCAGCTGAACTTTCCTCCTGCTTGTATGTCTCTCACACTCATTCTATCTTTGATCCTCTCAAGGAGAAAAAGGATCTAGAAGAACTTGTGGAAAACTTTACACACAGCACTACTCAAAAAAGAGATAAGAAGGAGGTGCTGGTGAATACTGTAATGCCATAATCTATTTCAGTGGGAGATTCTCATCTGGCTGATGCATTTAATTTCTGAAGCACTATTGAAAGGATAGTGCAGAGACAGAGGTTAAAAGAAAAAAAAAATTGCTAGGGAATTTGGTACCAACACATATTCTAGGTGGACTTAATGAAGTGTGAAATGATGGCCTAGAGCTGGGCCTAGGGAAATAAGCAGTAAAATTCCATATACATTACTAGAAACAGAGGGACCGGCAATGACTATTTTGAGGAGTCTGACTGTTCTACAGCAAGAGAATCTATTTTCTAATTGTCATGCTATGGACAAGTAAACAACACTGAGGATTCACAAGAGCCACTCCTGCTCAAACTCCAAGCAGAAGAGAAGCATTGTGAGTAAACTTAATGGAGCCCTACTGAAGACACTGCTCTACTATAGCTGATAGCTAGAATGCAATTGCTCACTAAATTGGAATAAAACACGTATTAATATATAAATGCAATAGCGAAATATATCGGGAAGGAAAAACATCAACCCTGATTGTCATTGTGTGGGCATATAAAGAGGTGGAGAAGTAACTGCAGTCAGGATAAAGTCATTCTCATAGTACTGTGTCAGGCAACTGGCTAAGTGCAAAGCTGCCTGAAGTTCAGTGAAGTCAGCCTGGTGACATGTGGAGCAGATGCTGAAAGCCTGACAGCTGGAAATGTTGGAAGCACTTGTCATCAAAAGGTGGCAGGAAGCTTATGTCAGCTGGAAAAGAGCCTGGATGCTTGTTGCTAAGGCAGCAGAGAGGGTTTTGACAGATAAAAGTGTTGGTGAGCAATGACTAGAGATAAGAGTGCAGATCCCTGGGAAGGCAGAGGAGGGCTGGTTCTTCACGTTTATCTTTAGTGATAGGGATACAAAAGGTCACTGCCAACCCCCAATTTGGGGCAAGGCCTTCCTTGCATGGTCCTCAAGTCATCTGCCACTAGCTTAACCCTAGAAGGGAATTGTTAGTGTGACATTTCATGCTCATTCTCAGTGTCATGGTATAAATGCTACAGCTAGCTGGGAGGCTGCAGATGGGGAAGAAAGCAAGGGGTGTGGGGAAGAAAATACTCATCTTTGGGAAGAGTTAGATTTGTTAGACTTGACCTTGAGAACATGAATGACAAAAGTTATGCCTGTGCCTGGCAAACTGCCTTCTTTTTGTATTTTACTTTCCTCTAGACACATTCAGGGTAAAGCAACAAAGACATAGCAGACCTGTCCTCAAGTAAATCTTATTTGGTCTTGTAAAAAATAGAGGGGAAAAAAGACTCGAAAGTTCTTTATTGGGATAGCTAAATCATAAGCGTGTTAAAAAACAGGAAGAATACTCAAGGTCTATCAAAAAATGCTCAGTCTTCAGAAAGACTGAAAAATAAAACCTTGTTAGTTGCTGGTTTCAGTCCAGATCCCATAAAAAAACCCCAGAAAACAGCAAAAAATAGAAAACCTTTTTCAAGGTTTTTTAAACAAGTTTCCCCAAATGTACAATATTGCTCAGAGATTTTCCAGAGCAAAAGCCTCTTCAAAAAACATTATAAAAGTTACAGTATTGATAGCAATTTCAGATAAATGGAACACCCAAGGTCTTTGTCAATTTTCACACTATGAGAAGTTTCATTAATCAAGTACAGCTGGTTGAACATTTTTTTCATTATATGGTGTATTGGTTTGGATGATTTAAACAAATTGGGGAAATGAAAGGGAAACAGCACTAGGTGAATTTCCAAGACTGGCAGTGGACGTTTCTGGAACTATATATTCCAGTTTTGGTAACAGATTTGCACAGTCACTGTCATTAGCTTCACTCACCCACGCACGCTCAGAAAGAGATAAATGAGACAAGATGGCAAACAATTGTCCAGTGGGAGACCCAGTTTCAAATCTGTCCTCTCTTCCACGTCTCAGTTCACACTGAGACCTTAACCAGTAACCAGAGAATTTGGAAACTACATGCTTGAGTGAGGAGTACACTCCAAATTATATGAAGTTATAGAATAAATTGGAAAGAGAAAGGATAAGCCTGTGGCCTGATGACTGTGTTACTCACTTCGCACAGCAGAGAGAGGACATGAAGCAGGAGGGTCAGAGCCCTTCTCTGATCCTTAGTCTCTCTGTTGCCTCTCTATATGTGTGCTATGATCCCACAGCAGACTCACAAACAGAGAGGATTCAGCACAAGAAACCTGACCCACAAATTCTGATTTACTTGCTTGATCCATTTGGATTTTTTTTTTTTTAATCTAAATATCCTAGGAAAGAAAAAGAGCTCTACCTCAGAAAACTTTATTTCCAGCATTGACTTTCATCCAAGTGTTAGGCAAACATTTTAGTAAAAAGTTTGAAGTGGTTTCGAGTCTTGAATTAAAGTTGTTAACATCCCAGGTAAATTGCCCTACTCATTCAAACAGCAGATAAAATGGGAGAGCTGGGACTACTTCCCTCTCATGTTTATGATCCAATCCTTTTCTTTTATTAAATGTACATGAAAACCAAATGAAACAGTTTGCCAGGTGTTAAAAAATGTCTCTATAACCTCAAACCAATCCTTGTGCTGTGCTAACAATTCTAAAGAAATTAAGTTTCCATTCAGTCCATAACATTTTCTTTGCAGCTCAGCTGCCAAAATACTTTAAACCCAGCAACTATTTGCACAGCCCTATAAATTAGGTTTACTAAAGGAAACAATTAGCAAGCCCTAGCTTACAGGAATTTCAATTGGTACTGCCACAATGCATGGTTTAAGCAATCAGAAAATTATTCCAACTATTGTAAGTATTTGCAACACAAATCTGGTGTGCATAGATGCTGTCCTATTAATAATGGAAACTATTAAAAGCTTGAAAAGCTAGTCTGCAGAGGAGGTCACATGCTTATTATTAGTCTAACCAGTATATGCTTCTCATTGTTACTGAACAGAAATAGTAGAATAAAACAGAAGCACACAGGGAAACGAGCTCCTATGCTGCTAAATTTGTGAGAAATCTAAAGATATAGGTGTGTCACTCCATTCAAGCTTAAACAGAATGAGGACCTGGGTAAAGACATGAGCATAATAATTATTGAAGTTAAGGTGTACCACTGAACTAGAGTTCTGTATTAAATACTTCGTAGAGCTATAAAATCTGTAGCAAAATAGCATGAAATCAAAATGGGTTTCCAAATGAAAGCCTATTTCCAATGGAAATAGCATCAATCATAAATCAGATGCTTTAACCACAATTTAATACTCTATACTATCTTGAAATGCAATTAATCTGCTAAAAGACAGTAATACTTCCAATAACGATTAGCAGCCTTTAAAAACTCTGCACCTCCGATTTAGCTATTAAGCTCTGGAGATGGGCTAGCAGCCAGATGTTTATAAACTCTTTTCAGGTTACGATTTAGTTACGGTTACAGGGTTAGACAATGTACTCTCATTTAGCCCTCCAACTGACTAGCTTAACCATTATCTGTCACCACACTGGGCATCTGCACCCTGCTGGCTGCCACTGTCCAATGCCAAGTCATCTATTTCCCCGCTACTGCTCGGCTGAGGCTGCTCCATTCATCCCCTAGACAGCCTCCTTTCAGGGGAGCATTACAGGCTCAACAGACCTCTTTGTTGGAGCTCTATTTACACCACCATTTTTTTGTTACTCGGGTTGTCAAAGGAAACAACAGGAGATGGAGAGGAGACGGACCGCTAACACAGTGGACCAGAAGTCATCAACCTCAGTTCTTTGAAGTGATATGCACAGTAAATACGGAAACTCTACCAATACGCGACATAACCTGGTGGTCTAAGTGCAGTTCCCAGTAGACACGTGGATCTATATCTACAAGAAGTCAGCATCATAATCAGCAATAACTGGCAACCTTCCCCACTATTTATAAAGAACTGCAGTGTAATTATTCACCCAGCTCCCATTGATTATAATGGGATTTGGCTGGATAAATCCCCATGTAACTCTTTGAAAATTTGGGAGCTTTAGGGCAGTTGCTGCTGCGAGGTGTAAAACCTCATAGGCACTCGGATGGAATGTGCTCCCTTCTGAACACAGCTAAAATGCAGCTGTAAGTGAGCCCTTGACTTGGTTACTGCTGTTGAGAGACAGAATGCACCTCCCTGCAGCAGGACAGCACGGTGACCGTGTGCCTCTGGGGCAAAGGAGTGTTGGAACACATGCCAAACTTTGAAGATGTGTTTAATTCCCTTTGACTTCCACACGACTAAAGCACACACATGACTGCTTCGTGGCATGGATTTCAGCATGTGACCCGGGACGTGAGGCATACAGCAGTGCTCCAGAGGCCTCACAGCAGCTTCAGTTGTCAGGTTTTATTTGGGGAAGCTGCTTTGCACACACACCAGGCTGCTCAGCAGCTGCCTCCCCGGTGTGCTGTGGGCTGCCTGCTCCCTGCACACATCACAAAGGCTTTTGCAGCCACATTGCTTCACTCTGTTGACTTCAGCAGGAGCAACACTACATTTCAGTGAGTGATGGCAGCACCAGGGCTTTATATACTGAGGTGACAGACACAGTATGTTGAACCACCAGCTGAGCAGGCATAAAGGGCTTAGAGAACTAAGTCTGTGCCTTTCAGACGGATCTCCTACACCAGATAGCGGGTCCATTAAGGGTCCATGTGTATCGCTCATTTCTTTGCCAAACTGACTGAAATACACCTGCTATCCCCCAGCCCTGTTATCTTCGTTATTTAGTGCAGCACCTTATCATCCAGCTTCAGCTTCCTCCCTCCTGCTCCATCCTGAGCTTCCCTTGAATGGCGCCTCTGTTTGGTTACCAGATTTTAGGTTTGCAAGGCCATGGCACCCACTGGCCATGCTGTCCATTGGCTCTTCCAGCACTCTCCACTACCATCTTTCACTCCAGTAGTGCCTTAGACAAGATAAACACCACCAGAGGCAAAGTTAATGTTACATCTCTGTGGCAACCATCTCCCATTTCTACAGTGGGAGAGATATCAAATAGTGATGGTGCAGAAGGTAAGTCTGCATGTGCTGCATTTACCATGGCCCACAACCAGTCTTTCAGAACATTTTACTGGTGCACAGATTTTGGGGTTCTGTGATGATAAATATCTCACCTACTTTAATTTATAAAATGAATATTTTAAAATTTTTATTTTCAAGCATCAACAATAAAAAATGAAATAGAGAAGCCTAGAATTTAAAAAAATTTAAAATTACCAAGAGAAAGTGTGTTGTTATTACAGAAAATTGTCTATTTCTAAATCAGTCCCATCAATGGGGAAACAAGGGGATTGGTTCTTGAATTTTCACTATTTGAAGTAAAGAAGCTTGCTTCACTAACTTTTACAGATATGAGGAGAAAACACATTTTAATGTCCTGCTTTTTGGCAGATTATTTTACTACTTCTTGTCTAATGTCTTTTGCTGCTTTTTAAGAACACCTTCACAAGATAAAAGTGTTCATCTTTCATCTGACAGTATCCAGAAACTGGACATAAAATAGACAACGTACAGAGCAGCAGATTTGTGTGCATGTTTCAGTGCATAGAAATTTGCACTTGTAATTTTAACCAGTGCAAATGATAACTAAAAGCAATAGCCTTTCAACTTTTGCAAAAAGAGGTCTCATTTTTGCATTTTATGGGGTAGTTAGAAAAACAAAATTTTATTGCCTGTAGAGGGGAGCAATTTTCAGTAATTTGAGCTTATAGTGAAACCAGCTGATCTCCATCTTGCTTGATCTGTATTGCATTATTCTTTAATCATAAATGTGTCCAATTAATATTTTTATGTTATCTTTTTTTTTTGGTAAATTGTATGCATCATGAGATTAAAAAATATACTAGCTACTATTCTTTTCCTAATGGGTTTTCCTTTCCAGTACAGTATTGCTTTGTAGTAATCACATTGAGAATTTTCCAAAATTATCTGACAGACCCGGCCTAGAGCTTCAGCAATTCTGACATTCCCGCAAAATTCCAAGAAGAAAAAAAAATTCATTATCTTTTACTTCCTAGGAGCCCCAGAATCCAGCCTAATCAGTCAGAAAAAGTTGTTGTCTTGTAAGGCTAAAGCAAGCCTTTGAAGCATACCAAGTTTATGAAAACACAGACAAATCCAGAAAAGCATTCTTCAGGGAAAAGCTCAAAGAATAAAATTTAAAGTGGTTTTTTGTGTTCTGTTGATTGGTGGGTTAAAGATAACAACTTACAGGGCTGCCTGGTCATCAGGAGGGTAGGATGGAAAAACAGAGCCCCTGATGTTAACTGCACACAATTTAAATTTGGCTTAGGCTATCTGACACAGCTCCTTGCTTTTGATTAGATTTCTGCCAAGTGCTCAGACTCTCTTGTTTGGTAAGTGCTACAAAGGTACAGCGTGCACAGGCTGAACTTGGGCGCTGTTGGTTTATGCAGAAACATTCCTCTATCACCCAGACCCATTTTGGCCCCCTACTCCTGCTTCTTAAAACACTGTAGAAAGAAAGGGGAGAAGTAGGATAACAACATACAACTTTTCCCTTGAAAATTTCTGCTTTGTCAGAGGTAAATTCTCTTTAGACCTCCAGCAGAAAAGGAGATTCTGCTGTTGCATTTCAAAGAGCGCTTAGAAATATAAGCCAACAACTTTTATAACAGAAAAACACCTGATGATTTAAGATTATTGCAAAGATTTTGATTCATATTCTGGGTTATATGCACAGTGTGGAAGCTATACAATGACACTGCATTATGTTACGACATGCAACCTACTATATTGAAATATATACTTATTTTCAAAATATGTACTTATATGGAAATATCTAGGAAAGGCTCACCACTCCACAGTGATTAGGGACTTGTAAAGGGTGGCCATCTCTTCAGGATCCTCAGTAACAAACTCAGAAGGGGCCAGAAGACCATGAGCCACCACAATTTTGGTGTTCTATGCATCAGAAAAAAAAAAAAAAAGTCATTACATGGCAACAACAAACAATAATGAAGTTCAGTTTCCTGCTGCCCTGGAAGGCTTAGAGGAGGCTGCTCAAGAGATCTCTCAGGCTGCTTCCCCACAGCTGCTCATCAGGCACACGAAGTGAACCCAGCGGGGACAGTAATGAAGACACGTGTCCTCGCTCGTGTTTAGAACAGAGAGTGGAAAGGCCAACAGAGGCGGTCTGGGCTGCCCTGGGTCAGAGGGAACAGGGGGCAGCCCTGTCCGCTCCTGATGCCAGGCTGCCAGCACTGCCACAGAGACGCCGTGGGCTTGGGTGGACACACCTGGCAGTGGCACCTTCCTTCCCACCCTCTGTGGGGAGAGAGACTGTCCCCATGGCTGTGGCACAGCCCTGGAAGGGCAGCAGCAGGGCAGAGGGAAGAGGAGGGCAGAGGGTGGCTGGAGAGAGGCTGGCAGTGCCAGCAGGTGTGGGGCAGCTGTGGTGGTGTCTGACTGCAGCCGTGTGTGTACAGGCTGTGGGGATATGCGGGTGCATGGCTAAGAGGTGATGTTGGCTGTGTGATGAGAAGCCAAATTTCATCTCTAGTGTTCCTCAGGCTGGGAGGGAGCACAGATCTTGGGGGAAGCCAAATGCACCCCAGGCATCTGCAAGAAGAGGCAGAGACGAGACTGCACTTCTAAATGAAAACCCAGTGCTCCTGCTCCTGAAGAGGAACTCATCCCTCTCAGTCCATTGATGACCATGGCATCACCCATCCTTCCTGGCCAGCCCAGCAGGATGGGTCACTCTCTTCCCAGCTCCTGGGGAACAAGTCTGTCCGCCCCTCCTCTGCCTCTGTGCATTTTTTCCTTTGCTCTTGGAGAATGGAGCCTTTCAAGAGACTTTCAACTATTTCCTGATCTAATACTCTCACAGCTCTCACAGAATCTTACAGCAGCTGCCAAGGGTGAGATGGCAGCTCTCTGTGCAACTCTATGCATTAATTATTATCATTCTTCATTACAACTGTAGTATTGTCCAAAAGCCCGGGCAAAACTTTTGGGCAACATTCATTTACACCTCATTAGCAAGTACTTTTTACCCAGCCACCAGAAGAGAGGCCCTGACTGCACAAATGGTATCTAGTCTTTATCTGAGTCTGCTGCTGACAGACAGGAGAGTTTAACATTTACAGCAAATACTTTTTTGCCAGGTCAGTTTGCCACTACTGACTGGACATTGGTGAGGGCTAGTCATGCACATGGCCATATATTCACTGATCATTCACTGCACGCTGATGTTACAGATCCCTGCTGCATCCAGGGATCCATTCGTTTCTTGGAGGCCAAATAAAATTTTCATTGTCACAGCTGAATTCTGACACACATAGGCTGATACAAGAAGAAAAGATGCTATTATCAGAATGTGTAGGGTTAAAAAAACCCCCAAACCAACAACAATACAACAAACTAAATCAACAACAACAAAAAAAGTCAGTATTTTGTATAACTTCCTCACTTTAATAAGCTGGAAAGGAGTACACAATACCATGAAAAACTAGCAAATGGTATACTGTCTTTGAAATACAACTAATTTCATTAAAATACAGATAACTGGGTTAAGTCAGCTCTCAAATGGTCCCTAGCTTGCTACAGAGTCAAATTATGGTGTGCAATATTGAGTAAAGTGGGATCTAAACTATCCCAAGTAATTTGCAGTTTTATTGTGCTGTGACAACAGATATCAGATTCAATTAACCAGACATGAATACATTTTCAGAATCTGCAAGTTTTTTATCACTTGCTAGCTGGTAAACAAATAAATTATGCAGTGTGAATTGAAACACATCTCTACTTGGAGCTATACAATGTAATTGTTGTAATTTAATTCAGCTCTAATGAGATTAGAGTCTGCGGATGTGTAATCCAGTATTTTTGTAAAGATACATTACCATACATTTGAACTACAAAAGCAAGTCTGTTTTATCATATTTGCTGACTTGTCAGCACCTTTACTTGACTCTGCAAAAGCTTAGTGAGTGTTTTATTTACCCTTGTTCCCTCAATTTGATCCTCGTGACCTTCAAAAGACGAGATCAGGAGCTTCTTGCCTTACACTTTTTCTGACAGAAACAGCAAAAAGAGATGAGAAAGCAGAATGGCAGCTCGACATTTGGATGGCTTTGAAGTTCCTGCTAGCCAAAGTTCTATCTTTTGATACTTAAATCCTTTTAAGAGTGTACATCTCTCCCCAAATGAGTGGTGACTTGGATTCCCCTTGGATTAGTTCTCCCTTAGATTAAGAGAAAGTGCCATGCAGTCCTTTAAGGCAGATGGTAAAAGTGTAGCATATTCCCTCAGTACTCAAGAGCAAAACTCAAGGGCACATCACCCAGAAGGCTAAGGTGTATATGGCAAAAAAACAACATAAAGGAGCACACTTCAATTCTTATTAATTGTAACAGCCACCATGACAAACAGACAATTCAACTGAAATAAAAACCAAACCAAAACCAACCAACCAAAAAAAAAAGGAAAAAAAAAAACCACCAAAAAATATCCCATAATGGTAGGACCCAAAAAGAATCTAAAAAAAAAAATCCCTTTCAGCTTTATATTTTCTGTAGACTATTTAAGGATATTTACAGAATCTGAAGATTCTGAAGAAAAACAAGAACCAAATGCCATCTTTGATAATGACCTTCTCTAAGAGAACTCAGTTGGCAACCAGAAGTACTATCTTCTGATTTCATTGAATATTCAAAGTCAACTTTTCAGCCTCTTTCTGTGTAAGTTATACCATGGGCTTTATAGTGTACCTGTACAGTTGCTGGATTAAAGCATTTGAGAGATCAGGTCCAAACCTTTTTGATTAAGCCTAGAAGATGTTTTGTTTAAACCTCAGTTTGCTAATTTTACTGCAGTGCTTTTTCCCCCGTGTACTGAAGAAGTAAAAGAGAATTTGCTGCCACAGGAGGCCTGGAGAGGCAGTGTCCCTAAAGATTCTAATACTTCAGCTGGACTCAGCCCTGAGCAACCTGATGTTCTTACTCTGTTTTGTGCCCATCCAGATAACTGCCAAGGTCCCTTCTGCTGGAAGTCATGCTGTAACTCTAATATAACTAATACCCCATCATCCCAGTTGGTCAGTCATTCTGAAGCAGTTATATGACCACTATCCCTGATGTACTGCAAGTTCCTAAGCACTTTCCATGCAAGAGGGGCAGAGGGAACTTAGCAACATATCCAGTAACTCACAGGACAAAGGGGGTGGTGAGGGGGAAGGGAAGAAAACTCTCATCTGGCGGTAGTTCAACTTGAAGTTATAGTATTTGTTTTGAGTGCATTTCAGGAAAGTGATTTATTATCAGAAGAGGAACGATGGAAGTAAAGTAATTCATGTATTGCTTGTGAATATTTTGATAATCAAATTGTATGTTTGTGGCAATACCAGAAACATTTAGCATTTTGTTAGCAGAGGTATATTTAATAAGGAATTATTATGTCAGTTTGATCAGTTCCTCAGAAAAACAAAATTGGGAGCAGCAAAATAGGGATCATTACGGAGATTGCTGCTGTAGTGCAATGTTTCCCTCAAGGTGCAATAAATGCAATGTTTCCAGTACTTGCAAGTGCAGCATAAAGAAATGATCCTTCAACCATCATCTTAAGACCTGCTCCTCCACGGGACGGCTGGGAGAGGGTGGAGAGGAAAACTTGTTACCGCCTCACCTTTTCCCGGTTCTTTAATGACTCATTACCTTAATGACTCCCCTCCAGCGCAAGGCTCGCCGGTGCGCTGCCCATGAGGGGGCACCCTTGGTTGCGTCCGGAGGGATGCTGCTGCTGCTGCTGCTGCTGCTCCGAGGTGATGCTGCTGTTCCTGCTGCTCCGAGGTGATGCTGCTGCTCCTGCTGCTCCGAGGTGATGCTGCCGAGCCCCAGCGCTGCCCGCAGGGGGATGCGGTGTCCCGCGGTCCCCGCATGAAGCTGGGGCGTGACACGTTCCGCGCTGGGGCCGGTGCAGCGCCGCACCATTTGAGCTCATCGTCCATCATCCAACCACTTCCAAACGGGGAAAAGTGTGGCTACTACTGCACTTCGTCTCCTGAGGAAGGAATGGGAAAGAGCCGTATCCAGATTTCTGCAAAGTCAGAAGTTTTAATCGGGTGCAAACTTTGGCTAAAATGAGATAGTAACTAATATCAACAAAGGATGGCTTCTGGCTCTTGCCTGGTTGCTTGCTCAGATCTGTATCCCAACTGGTTTAACACTGGCTGTGTCTGAACAAAGAAGATGCTGCCCATCAGCCACCATGACACAAGGTCTGGATCTGCAGCTCATCTCAGGCAGGCATCTCACAGAAGGTTGCAGCTCCCTTCCAGGAATGCAGACAGTGCATGTCTCTTTAGCTTGATTTCAAGTTGTAGTTGAGGTGCAGTCAATGCATGCACCAATCTGTAAGCCAGGAGGTGCTGCTGACTCCCGAAATGTGGGCCCAGAAGGCACCAGCTCAGAGGGAAATTAATACCCGGGTTAATTTGAGTCAAGCTCAGATAAAGAACAGGATTCTTAACCATAAGAACATGAGACTGATCTAACACAGAAGCTTACTCAGACTTAGATATGAAAAGAGACTGATTTATAGCTCTAAGACAATCCCCTCCTTCCTTAGGGGCTCAAGGAAACTTTTATTAACTCTAAAAGGAAGATAAATACCCCTTACACTTCTCACTTTATATAGAAGGAAGCAGAAACAGGGCTTTAACCCCTTTTCTGAGTTTCCATTTACTTCAGATATTGCAGCCTTGGCTGTTGCCCAGATTGTTCTTGGTCAGTGGAAACAAAGCCACTGTTGGTCCTACAATGTGAATGGCTTGTCAGAAAGAGCCTGTCATGCTTAAGACAACATCCTTTTCAGGTTACAGGCGGGAGTCACAACACAGTCCTCAGGGGTTACATCTAGCTAGACAACCAAGCCTCTGTGGAAAGCAGCAAGCCATGGCTTTTAGTCAGGTGGAGGATAGCAGCTTTTATATAGGAAGAAAAAAAATTGTTTTATTTTCTGTCTTTGTGCACTGATGCTGTTATCAGTTTCTCGTAGGTTCAAACTTTTAAGGAAAATATTCTGTATTTTCAAAGTATCTAATAATGGACTATGTAGGAGAAAAAGTCATTACCCTTATCTAGATGAAGTATTGCTACAGGGGATTTACTGAAAGAATTGAAGACCCCTATTTATCAAGTTACTCAGGCACATGCCTAATTAGAGAGAAAGCTTGTTTTGTGGTTAAGGTACAAAAACTGGGGCTCAGGGTGCTTTGTCTCACTTCCTTCCTTCTACCAAAGGCTTATCTGCAAACCTGAGAAAACTAGAGTAATATGTTTTCCACATTTGACCTCCCTATTCAATTTTTTTTTTTTTAATGGTAGGCATATTAGAAAGGACCAGTCCTTAAAAAGCAATTTGTGAGTTCTAAGGAAATGTTAAACAAATAATGTTAATTACACAGATAATGCACACAGGCAGAATTGTAAGAGCACAAGCAGCTTCTTTGTTTTTCCATCTTCATTTCCTGATAATTGTCCTAAGCCATCTGTAGATTGAAATATTTGGTAACTGATCTTCCTGAACTGTGATATCAGTAACTTATCCCTTTGAGTACTTCATCTCTGGACAATTGCCCCTCAGATTTGGAAGCATCATACCCTGTGATGTGGCACTAAACCCTAAATGGAACATTGATACAGTTTACAGAAGGTGTTTCAGTACAAGATATAGAACTGTCCCAATCTATGACAGCCTAACTATTAGGGGAATTCCACAGTGACATAAAACTGTAATGCAGAGATTGTGGAACAGGCTGGCTAACTGTACAGAGTTAGGAAAAGTGATGAAGTGTGTGTGTCACAGCATCATATACACAGGTCAAATAAAGTCACAGATAGTGCAGCTCATTTGGGGTTTTAGCATGTCACTAAATCTCTACCTTTACAAGCACAAGCTCCTAACCCTGAGTGCACACAATACCTGAGAGCACATAATATAATCATATACAATACTACTTTTTCATTATGCTCCCTTTAATTCTCTGCTAGACCAGTCTGCTGTATGAGTTAATAATTTTATGTTTGTGTTAGCATCTCAGCTTTTCAAGTATTTTTGTTTCCTATTAATGTTTGTCTTACTGATTTTAACAGACATTTCGAATAAAGAGCATAACACTGAAGTGACAAAGGTCACTCATGTCATTCATGTACATTTTCCATTGAAAAGATTTTGCACAAAACCGGTATTGAATCAGAGCTGAAACACTTGAATTCAAAGTGCACATATTGGGAAGGTTCCTGTCTGCCTGGGAAAGCCTAGGGGGGATTCTAAAAAGCATGCACTCAGTGTTGCCTTGGCATTATTCTCCTCAGCAGTATCTAAAGTGAAGTAAAGTATGTGTAGTACAGAGAATCAGCCACTGTCCAAAAAAAAAAAAAAAAAAAAAAAAGCCTATGGTCTACAATTCTTACAGTTCTATTACTTCTGTAACTCAGTCTCCAGAAAATGAAGTTTCATTCCCAGGCATTGGTTTACAGGAGTCAATATATGTCATATGACTGTAACCATACAACACTTCAATAAGATTTTGTGATGGTTTTTGTATTGCATTTTAAAATAAACCAAATAACTGCACCAGAAACATGTTGGGGGCTCAATTTCCAGTGCATAGCTGCATGACAGCATCAAAGTCTTCTCCAGTAAAAGAGGAACTGAAGCAGAGCCTTTTTCAGTAAAAATAGCATCACCAGAAGCTGAAGTTCACTTTGCACTGAGTTTTTACAGTTCTGCTTCATGGTCTATTTAGCTGGGAGAGTAATGTCTTCTCACACCTTCCATGTGTGTGTGAAGTTACTTTATAATAGTGAACACAGGTCACCATGGGTCCCAGCCAGTGGAGGGTTTATTGCATTTGTTCCATGTTAGATAATCTAAGAGTCACCAAAACAACTTCCAAGTTTGTATGCTAAGTAATAGCTGCCCTAATGTTTCATATCCAGATGCTTTTGCATAGTTTTCTAACACACTGGTAATCTCCTTGCATGAGCTTACTTTCTTTAAAAGCATGTCATAAAATAATGCTAAAGTTGAAAATTTCTACCTGTAAAGTAACTGCCAAAATCTGATCCCTATATTTCAAAGACTAGTAAATAAGACAAACAGTAAGAAACAAAGTTGGATGATTAATGAGAGAAATTGTATCAGATAAGAAGGCCTTCTGATTCAGGAGCAGAAAATGTAATGATGGTTGTATTTAGGATTTAAACAGCCTGGTTAATACATACAGGAAATTGTCCATTTGAGATGAAAACAAACAGGAAAAAAAAAATCTACTGCTCCCCTAAGCACAGGCAGGTCTAGACTTCTGCATTGCTGTTCTTGCAGGTGGAAATTATTATTCTCACATTCATGTGCATACAGTTTTAGTTAGATTTGGTGAGAAACACTGAAATAAGTCAAAATTTGAAAAGCAACCACATGCTCATTAAAACCAGCCCTCTGCTTCTGCTTGCTTACAGATTTTTTTTACTTGCCACCCAGCCTTTGTGTACTTGGTTTATGCCTGTATGGTTCACACACAGGTTACACAGCAGAGTGTCCAATACTGGAAGAGAAGACACAGAACACTTTTCTCTGCCCATAACAACATTTGCATCTTTAGGAGCAAAGCAGAAGACAAATCATGTGAAGAGGTAGAACACACTATTTTCAGCAGGAGGGGTAAGCCTAGGGCTCCTTTTATCTCACCAAAAACTGCTTTCTTTTTCATTTTCTGTTCCAAGAGCCCAAGCAAAGCAAGAAGCCAGCCCTCCATTGCATACCAGAGCTTGGGAGACAGCATGAGCAGGCAAAACTTCCTGTCTCAATCTGAGGTCATGGTGGGTTTTTGTACCTACACACATCCCTGCTCTGGATAGTCATGCTATTCTCAGGGTAAGAGCCCAGAGAGAATTGCACAGTCCTGTTAGTAGAAATAAAGCAAAGGATTGCAATGATTGACTCCCACCCTTCCCTTCAAAGTGCTTTGCAAACATGTGAAAAAATAAAAGCTTGGTTTCTTTTTGAAAGAAAAAGGAAATGAAGGTCAAAGGGAGCATAAAATCAGCCCTAAATGGAAAGGGCATTCATTAGCTTTCTCAAAAAGAACAAAAAATAAAAAGCAGCAACTACTTACTAGATGCAAGAGAAACAGCAACAGCCTGTACCTTCCAAAAGAGCCTTATCCAGGCTTATCGAGAATGTAAAATGTCTCCTGAAAAAAAAAAGGCATGCTGGGGAAGGCTCCTATTTCAAAGAGGCCAGAGCAAAAAAAGTTGCAGTAAAGCAACCAAGGTTCAGCTGTAGATAATTTTGGGCAAGAGGGAAGAGATTGCCCTTTGCCAGATGGCCACATATAAAGTAGTACAAAGGAAGGGGGTAGGAAAAGGGGAAAAGGAAAACAAGAAGAAGAAGAAGAAGAGAAAAAAAAAAATTGGATTTTTTTTTTCTATTAAGTCTTGATCTGAAATAAAATGTGGGCCATTCTGATACCTATGCCTTTTCCTCTAGATAGGTAGCTGGCAGTTTGGGGTTAACTTCCACATGAAAAGGAAGAAAATTATTGTTTCCCCACTATTTCTGATATTTATTTTTTTAAATTTCAGATTTTGAAAAATAAATGTGGTGCCTTTGTTCTGCTAATTGACCTTGTAAAATCCTGATTTCCAGTGGGTTTTCATACATGTCCAAATAACACTCTTGTTTCTCCATTTTACTCACAAGTTTTACACTTAGCGAGGTGCAGGCAACTGCTTGCAACTGTATTACATACTCCAGGATGTGGGGTGGCAAGAAAGAGTGCTACTCAGAGAATTACCATCCTTGAAAAAACATTCCACCCTGTCCTAGCCTAGCCTATCCATTTTCTCAGCATAAAGGCAGAAGTCTAATATAGCAAATGGAGAAGGAAGGAAAAAGCTTATTAGTATTCTGACTCTGTATTTTCCCAAAGGAAATTCTGGCTATCAGGTACTCAGCTGATTCTTATAATGCAATTTGCTTGCCATTGGAAGCCTTCCATTGATGAAAATTAAATGAATATGATATATAGGAACAAAGTTGTTCTCCCCTGGCATAATACCGATCTTAAACATCTCAGACAGAAAGGTAGATCAAACACAAAAGCCTTGTGTCTGGTACCATAGGTGGCAGTGCATTTTACTGATTGTATAACCTGTATCATGTGGCAGTCAGGAACTTACTTGGGAATATACTTGAAAAATGAAACAGTATAGTCATGGCAGCATTGATTTCTGTACCTAAGTAATGAGGCAAATCTTGAAAAAAATAAGGTTGGTTGATTTACTTAACATAGAAATTCCTGCCAATTCTCAATATGCTGTCAAATATAATCATATTAACTAAACCTTAAAAATCCTAAACAGCCTGATTTATTATTTCTTCAATGCATATGTTTTTGGGTATTTGAATATGCCTACATCAAAAGGAACTAGATTTTTAGGGAGCCAGTTAGCTTGTCTTGCCAAGTTAACAAGTTCTGGTAAGGTCAATCTCTTACAATAAATCTAATTATTACGCAGTTACTTTCCTTATGTATACAGTTTTTTGCCTTATGCTATAAGATAGTGGAAAGGATAGTGGGATAATGCTCTTATGTTGAATTTCCTGGTGATAGTCATTCTTACTCCCTCAGAGCAGGGGAGAGCATTGTGAGGGAAGCAGAGGGCAGATGGATGTTTTTCAGTTGGTGCTTGTATGACCCATTTAATCTGCATAATTAAAAAATGGGAAAGTTGTCTATGACGCTGGTGCTGACTTTACTTCTAGGTCTTTTGAGCTCATTTAAAGTATGGTAATGAGAAAAACATTTTACCTTTGGGCAGCAATCTAATTTGTCAGGAAATTCCTCTTGCTATGATGAGTGGATGAGGAAAATTTGAAATAATATGATCCAGATGTTAAAGCTCCTATTTAGCAGCAATGCAGATGTATTACTTTATGGAATTGTCCAGATGGTGACCTTCCAGTATTAATAATAAATCAATACTGGGGTTTGTATCTGCATGACTCGATTCCTATCTTTGTTCTTATTTACATGACAAAATACTCATGCATTTCATGTAGAGGCTAATAGTATTAAAAATAACGATCTGGAAAACATAAAAATCAATAAGGAAAATTAAACAATTACTGCAAATAATATATACCAATTGATCTGATAAGAGCATCACCAAAAGGAAGGTTATGCTATCATTTTTTAATTGATTAACATTTAATTTTGTGGTTAACATGATAACAAAATTCTATTACAATTTTATATTAGAAAGCAGCCAATTTTATGAATATGTGTAGTCACACAGTTTTGGCTTGGCCTCTTAAATTCAAGCTTTACCGTACTGGAAAACAAGAAAAAGCAACCCACAGTACATAAGCACAGTGGAGAGGGCTCATGTTGGACAGTAGCCAGGCAGGCAATAAAAAACCTTTGGTGGCCTCTGGTGAAGACCAGGAAACCTCAGGAACTGCAGTCAGGGATGAGTAGAGGTCACTGGCCTGTGGCATGTCAGAAGGGCAGCAGGGCATCGAAGGAGCTCTGTCACTTTTATGGTCACAGACAGCAGACTGAGATTGTGTTATGTGTAACAGGTCTTGGGAGACTGATATCTGGCTAAAAAATACCATTAAACTGGAGCTTCTCAACGTTAAAAAGGACTTGTCATTTATGCTGCTACAGGACACAAAGAAAAAGCCTTTAAATAAGAGCTGACAAATTTTGTACCTGTTATCTTAAGAAAACACTGATGGGGGAATTTAGCTAAAGAAAATACTTCAACAGAATAGAGCTGAACAGTAACACAAGATTTCTAAGTTTCTGCCAAGAATTTTCCATCAGAGCTACACACTTTTACATTAATCAACTATACAATATACAAGCAATAGTTCTGGGACTTAAAGGAACAGCTGATTAAAGGAACAGGGGCTGCAATATCTGCAACCCCTTCAAGATGGGGTTCATTAGACTTACCATTATGAGGTTGATCTACTTGTTCTTGAGGAATCCCTGGAATCCCTGGTCAGAAAGCAGCTCAAAATGAGTCTAGCACAGTAGCTCTGAGTGGGATGCAGACATCCTAGACAAACTTAAGGAAAGTTCAAATGCTACCCAGATAAAATTTCTAGGTGCATTAAGATATTCTGGCATTTTGGTGAAGAATTGACTGACACAAGTAATCTTTTGTGGTCCTATGACAGAAAAGTCTGATGACTCTGTGGATTTTGCCATGACACTGCTTTTTTATGTATCATACCTTGGGAGTGATGGGAAGAAACTTTGTGGAGATTTGTGCTGCCTACATGGCTTCCACTGCTGCTTTACCTGCCAGGGTACATCACCCCCAACACCACTGGCAAGGACCGTAAGCAAGCTCTTGAATATTTTTTGGCCCTGGGTTCATGAGAGTAAGGTCTACTGGATCCTCCTCCAGTAAAGTAACCTTGCTTTTCCTTGAGAAAGCTGTTCTTGTGCCACAGACAAATGACTGAACTCCCTCATCAATCTCATGATGAGGAGAATGCTCTTAATGCAGTAGCCAATGGCATATGCCAGGCCTTTAGGGATTTGGGGTTTCCAACAGGGAGATCCCTATGTGCAAGAAACTATACAGCTTTCCTAATGGCCATAGGAAGGCAAGTTTCTTCCTTCCCCAAAGTCTGTGAAAGGCTCTCCGTGTCCTTTCCTTTTTATAGCTCCTATCTTCCCCTTTCAAATAAGAGAATTATGCTGACATAATCGCCTTACATCCAGTTACTTAACATCAAGCAGATGGTTGCTAAAGTTCTCGCAACAGCAATAAGATTTTAATTAATTTTTTTGTAACAGTGCATCCTGGCACTAATAAACCTAGGCAATTGTAGCCATTTTCATGCTGACCTTATCTTTGAGGGCAGCTGAAATGACTTTATGCTTCCTTGACATTAAACAAATATTTTGTTGTGTTTTGGCATCTTTATTTCCTGTAAATTTGATCTTGACAGTTTTACAGCATCAGTGGCATATCAACAAGAAATTTGTCCAATGACATCTATGCAGTCTGTGGATAGAAAATCTTTGTGGATCCAAAACAAAAAAAAAGAAGGGATCATTGAAAAAACCTATCAGCTGTCCTGTAATCATGGACATCCATTCCATGTAATTATGAAACTACTGTTTTCTCCTCTTTTATGCTGTATTTAAAAAAAATGATGACAGTAAATACCAAGAGAAAAAGAAGGATCCAAAACCACGTTGAGGAACAACATTGTGCAGAGGTAAAAAATAGGAACACAAACTATTTTTCAGTTCTGTAGCACAAGTTGAGGCCATGAAGATTTCTGGCTGACAAAATGATATAAGAATGGCCATAATCCTATAGTTTCAGGCTTAAATCCATGCTCCAGGTACTTGGTGCACAGCCTTAGTGGGTGTGCCTGGCAGGACATGAGACCAGGCATGATGACCCATCAGCCAGGCCTGCTAATTCAGGCTCCACTCCTGTGCACTGCAGAGCATTTCCTCCAGCTGTGCCTGGGGCTGTTTGCCAGGTAGTTTTAAGGCAGATGTGGAACCCTTCTCAACCAATGCCCTGTACCCCAGGGCTTGACAGAAGAGCCAGTGATCCAGGGATATCAAACAACTCCACATCTTGCATTCAGAAACTAAAATGAAACCTATTGAATATGGGCTGGAACAATCTTACTAATCACCCATTTCTGCACTTCATAAAAGTATCCTGGCTTCTTGTGAGCTGGAAAATATGAATACCAGTCTGGATATTCGGAACGTTGGATTCAGCTTTACAATAACTCCAAATAGTCCAAATATTTTAAGTAATTTGAAACTGCTTGGTTATAATACTAGGCAGTGTCCACACTCAGTCACTAAAATAAGCTGCTGATGGTTTGACCAAGTTTGCAGATGTAAGCACTGAGGGTTTTTTTGCATTGGAAAGATTCTTTATCTCTACACCTTATACTGGGTTTCATAAATCCTGCATCTGCAGCTGGTGCGTTGTTGGCAAGAACCAAACTTGCTCAGGCTGCCCTGAGAAAGCTGATTTGAAGGGGTTGTTAGGGAACCCATACCCTCTCTGTAACAAGTGTGCTTTTCATTTGGATTTTCTAAACCATAGTCTGATTACTTACTAATTCTTGTTTTGATCTGCAGCGGTGGGATGAGATGGCCACATTAAATTAATGGAAAGCCTATTATTATGAAAGAAAAAATTATATTTAGGAAAGATGATAATTCTGTTTTCCTTTACCTTATCTAAGACCCCAAGCAAGCTAGGGAAAAAAAAAGTACATGTATATTTTCCTTCTTAACTTCAAGACACCCAGAATTAACTTTTAATGAGAGAGAATTTAAAGAATATGAATCACAATTTTATAAAGACCATGTAGTGGATTTTGCTCTTTAACTTTTTTTTAAATTATGCAATGCACTTACAGAACAAGTGGTCTTTTCCCTTTTAGTGGTTAGTAAACAAGATTTTTCCTTTAGCAAGTAAAAAATAGTTGAAGGTCTGCTGCTGTGTCTGTAGAAAACTGCTTGAGTGAGAGCAAACTTTGGCTTATTCTGTTGGAGCCTATTTTAACAATGGGATACTTAATTTTAACCTTACCTCTACAAAAAAAAAAAAAAAAAAAAAAAAAAAAAAAAAAAAAAAATAAAACAATAGTAAGGGAAAAAAA
>VWZN01014794.1:217681-262995 GCA_013396955.1 Regulus satrapa
GTCCTGCCCTTTTTTTTTGTTAACTTCTTTTTTTTTTTTTTTTTTTTTTTTTTTTTTTTTTTTTTTTTAATGTTATCCTGTCATGTAAATCTTCCTCTCCTTCTTGAGCTTCTCAGCCCTGCAGCCATGGTGTGTTGCTCGTCTCTGGAGTGCAGCCATATCACTTGTAAAGAGACATATAGGATCATTCCTAGTGTCCCACATTTTATATGCACATTGGCTATGGCTCTCACCTCTCTCATCTCTCACATTATGCCTCCTCTCAGTATAGAAGCTACAGCTGGATGTTTCAGCCTGAAATAAGGGAAGATGGTTAGATCGTCAATGAGCTGAATGAGGGGATTGAGTGCACACTCAGTTTGCAGAGAACACAAGGCTGTGTGGGAATGTTGATCTGCTGCAGGGTAAGGAGGCCCTACAGAGGGATCTGGATTGGATGGATTCATGGCCTGAAGCCAATTGTTTGAGACTCAACAAAATTAAACACCATATGCTGCACCTGGGTCACAACAACCCCAGGTACCACTAAATGCTGGGGTCACAGGGGCTGAAAAGCTGCCCAGCAGAAAAGGATCAGGAGGCACTGGTCAAAAAGTAGCTGAATATCATCCAGCACATGCCCAGGTGGCCAAGAAGGCCAATGGCATCCTGGCCTATATCAGCAATAATGTGACCAGCAATGTATCAGCAACAACAGGACCAGGACAGTGATTGTCCCCATGTACTTGGCGCTGCTGAAGTCACACCTCAAACCCTGTGGTCAATTTTGGGCCTCTCACTTCAAGAAGAACACTGAGGTGCTGGAGTGTGTGCAAAGCAGGGTGACGAAGCTGGGGAAGGGTCCAGAATTTAAGTATTAAAATAATCACTGAGGGAACTGTAGCCTGGAGAAAAAGGAGGCTCAGAGGGGACTTTATCACTCTCTACAACTGCCTGAAATGAGGCTGCAGTCAGGTCGGTGTCAGTCTCTTCTCCCAAGTAACAAGTGATAGGAAAAGAGGAGATGACCTCAAGTTGCACCAAGGGAAGTTTAGATTGGGTATTAAGGGAAAAAAAATTCACAGAAAGGGCACTCAAGCACCTGCACAGACTGTCCAGGGCAGTGGTGGAGTTACCATTCCTGGAGGTATTTTAAAAACATAAAGACATAGTGCTTAGGGATTTAGTTGAGTGGTAGACTGGGCAGTATTTGGTTAATGGTTTTGACTCAATGATCTTGAGGGTCTTTTTAAACCAAAGCGATTCTGTGATTCTATGATAACAAATGTTCACAGCCTTTGCAGCATCAGCCTGCCCGTTCTGTATGGCTACAGTGGCAGGCAGAAACCCAAACAGAGCCTGCTCCCCTTCTCAGACCTTCCACTGGGCTGAGGTTTCCATTCCAACATCACAAACTTTCCTGGAAGAGATCGGGGGGTCCCCTGCATGCAGTCTCACCAGCCTCAGGGCTTCTAAAAGCAGAGCTCCTGCCACACCCTTTTGCACACTGTGTAAGCAATTCAGATTCCTTACTGGAAAGGCAGAACAAGCTGATATGCCATAAAGTCTTATCAGGCTTTTCTTTAAAACAACACCAGTAATAGATGGGAATTGGATGTTACCATGACCCTATAAACAGTGGCTGTAATTAGAACAATACTGTTTTTAATGTACAGAAGGGCTGTGTTTCCTGCCACAGGTGCCAACAAACACTTCACCAGGTTTGAACCATATACAGTTCCAGTACTGCAGATAAACAGTACCCGTAAACCCTGAATAAGCAGAGGTTAAGTACTTACCTTGTGTACTGCATGCTGAGTTTCGGTCTCCTCCCGTGCTGGTCATGCCATCTGAATGGTCACCTCATACCTGCAAACACAACAAAAGCCAGAAATTTTCGGCAGGTCCGATGAGGTGACAGTCCTGGAGTGAGAAACTATTTCAGCCTCAAAATACTGTCCTCTTCAAACAATACTTCATTTTCCCAGTTTCCCAGTGTCCCTTAACTAAGCAGTCAGTGAATCATATCAGTTTGCCTCTCTTCCCTCCAGTGGTGGCTGCCCTGAGGAAAACACGGCTTCTGAAGAGTCCACGATTGTCCAGCACGTATGGCTCACCCTTCAAACTCCCATTTCAACCAATTCTACTGTTGCTGCTGACTGGGGACACAAAAATGAGAACAGATTGTGGTTGAGCTCTCTTCTTTGAAAGAGAAAATTTAGTGTCAGTCAACTCCCATTGCTGGAAAGGCTGATGCAACCGTTTTACGCAAGTTGTTCTTTCATAATAACTTCCTCCACTTTTAAGTGCAGAAATAGTTCCCAGGCAGAAGTGCATTCACCTCCCTGTATCTCTACTTTTGATACTTTTTGTCTTGTAGGAACTGGGGGTTGTTCGCTGTGTTGAGAAACAGAAAATCTCAGCACAACAAAGTTATGCAAGTTCTGCAAAATATTATCAATATATAGAGTGATACATATATTATATTAAGTGTTGGAGTAAAATTGTTTAGTCAAGGAGAGTACTATAGAAACACTCAGCATCCTTTAATTTCCTAGGATGCTACAATCATATGTTGTCAACAGAAAATGAATAAGAAGAGAAATTATATTCTGTCTGAAGCCCAAGACAGTCTGAAGCAAAGTATCTCTCTGTAAACATCAAAGGCAATTTTGAAAGAAGAGATTTGATGGTATTCATTTTAACCTGACTGAAGTAATACATGGTTGGTCAAATAGCCAAGTATTTGTTTGCATAAAGGGGCAGGAAGTCATCCTACCAGCTCTGAAAAGGAAGTCCATTAAATTCAAACACTAACATTCCAATTGTAGTTACCTTTTTTTTTTCCTGTGCTCAGAATTTGTCACATTTTGCTGACCTCTTGCCTCAAGTATCTGCCTGTGAGCAGAAAGATGGACTGATTCCTGCCACATGACAGAGGGTGCACAGCAGCATCTGTGTGACCAAGGGTAGCAAAGCCCACAGAAAGACCAAATGCACCTTATGGCAACCTTCAGTCCCACTGCACTGACATTAGCATTGCACATTAGGTTAAGAGGAGAAGAAATTGAAAGACTGAGATATCCTTGTATTTTCTGTCTACTACAGAGGATAGTTGATAAGCATAACATTGTAAAATAGAGGCAAAGCAGCTGTGGGGCAGAGAGGAGAAGGGAAATAGTCTTTCAGTGAAAGATGTCATCAACTTCCCCAAAGCCACCTCTTCCCTCTAGCACCTCTCAGCTGGAATGGTTCTTGTTCTTCAGAAGGGAAGGTTTCACTTTTCAAAATATTAACTTTGGGTTCAATGAGACTTGTTATTATATATTTTTTTGTCTGCAGCATTGTATCTCCCTGATACAGTAAAAAATTTTAGTTAATTTGGGAAGAGTTTTGGAGAAGAAGACCGTGTACATAATTCATTGTGAAATGGGCACATTCTCCTATCTATTACACCTTCATCACCACACATTTGTGGAGAACTGAGGTAGGCACCAGCTGTTTTTTTCAGAACAAACCACTTTCTCCTAACATCCAGGCTTAGCCAGCTCTCATCATGGATAGATCTACACTGAGCCAGGTTCCTGGTTTCTCTCAGAAATAGGGGACTGGTGTGACCATTCCACAGTTCACAAACCGAGTAGTCCATTACACCATTGCAAAGAAATGGGGGTGATTGTCAGGGTTTATCACATTATTCAGACTCAGGAAGGTTGGAGGATGTGCAAAACTGCTCTCCACAAGCTGCCCACCCCCCCCAGACACAGACAAGGTACCAGCCACCTGCCTCCCAGAGCATTAGCTTTCAAATTGAGCTGCAGCATGGCTCAAAACAACTTTTTGAAATCAAAGACTCTTAAGTAGGAGAAAGCTTTTTTCTTTTAAGATGAGAATACTCTTCAACTGCTTTTTGTCCAGAGTAACTGCACATTTAGCATTGAAAAAAGGTGCAGCTTGTAGGTGCTTTCTCTCCTCTTCCAAGTTTAAGCTATGATTAACCTTCCTCTATCAAACTGTTTAAAACAAGCCACATGCCTTCACCTACACTACATTTTCCTAAGAGCACATGAATCAGCAACAAGCCTGTCCTTTTGTAACTGCAGATGTTCCAAGCAAAAGCACTACACGAGTCTTTACCAGCAGGTAGATGGGGATAAGACAGAAATGTGGTCATTATTTTTGAAGCTGACTTGCTTTAAATGTTCTTGTTGATCCAACAGCAACACAAGCAGTACCCAAACTGGCCATGATGCACTCTTTAAGCACTTCCCTCTCCCAGTCTCAGACAGAAGGATCCAGCAGTAAATCCCCCCTTTCTCTCTTTCCTCCTCTATGCCGATGTCCACACTGAGAGCTGCCTGTTCCTTTTCTGCTGAGAAAGGATAAGCAAACAGTGCACAACGGCAACACCCTGCCCCAGATCCCTGCCTCAAAGTAAAAGCAGAAGCCGTAGAAAAGGGAGGGAGGCGTGAATCTATTGACCAGCCTGTGATACAAGCAGAAAGCACACTTTCCAAATCTTTGTAAACAGCAGAAAACTGCTTCCTCATACTTACCACTGATTACCAGGATGTGCCAGCATATCAGCTTGGCCACAGTAGTGCCAGGCAGGCTGAACTCAGGATGCTCTAACCCTAAGTGCCCACGGACAAAGATGGCAAGGAAAAGCCAAAAGTCAAATCTGTCTTTGAAGTCTTCGGAGCAGGAGGTATAATACTCACGTAATTGAAAGCAGAATGGCTTGGCATCCTTTCATGGTCCTGGGAACGGATTCTTTGCGTGCACTGCTGGTGCCTGTGCTTTAATCTGTCTTGCAGGGCTTCAGGTATTCGTCTTCAAGCTACAACAAAAAGGTCCATGATAATGAAAAGTAAACCGTTTTAACTTTGTTGCGTTTCAGGCTTGCCCTGCCAGCTGCTCAATCCCCTGGTTAGATCTTCAGACTGGAGATTAAATGCAAAGGATCCGATTGCCTTTGTTTTTCTTTTGGGCAATCCTCACCCTGCAGTTGTGGCAGAGCATGATAATAATGTGTAACTGGTTAATCATTCAGCAGCCAGCTTACAGCACTTCCTCTGCCAAGGAAACGGAGTTGCATATTTATTTTTGTCATATCCTTTCTGAAAACATTCAGTTAGAAAAACACAACACTGATTTGCTACTTTAACTTAGGAGCATCTTGCAGGGAAGTTCACAGGCTAAGACACCAAAGGTTATCCTAATGATATGAGAAGTTCCATTTTTCTAGAATTGTTGTAACAGCATGACTCAACAAGAGAAAACATGTAATTTCTGTCAAAGTATTTCTGATGAGTTCTTGAGTCCCAAGGAAACTGCATCAACAGGAAACAGCCTGCATGCATGGCAAAGATGGACAACGCAGCTCCTTTCTTAATTTGCCCTTTAGGTACAGTGAAAAAACTTGTTTCTCACAGGAATACTAGGAGACAGAATAAATGCATATTTTCCAGTAATGCACAGTGGGAAAAAAGGCAAGTTTTGATACCCTATTCTGAAGACCACTGTGACAAACACACAAAATCCTGTTATTACCACACAGATTTGTTACTCCAAAATGAGAACTCTGAGACAACTCACATGGTAGTGGGAGCTCAGAGTTCAGCCCAAATATACTTGGGCAGATAGGCTCTCAGCTTGCTGCTGCTGGGGATTCACCCCTCAAAACAGACATAGTCTGGAAATCATATTTTCTTTTAAAATGTTTTCATAATGTTGATTGGTACAACATTATCAACGTAAAAAGCTGGTTCTTGAAGTTTTTTTAGAAATCTTCAGGAAATACTTCTGTGTAGCTTTCTCAAGTACCACTCACACAGTGTTTTGAACTTTTTTTCTTTGCTCTACGTCTATCTCACTCTATTGTGTTGTTCAGTTTGGTTTGCTGTATCCTAGACTGTATGACAGAGGTCATCTAATATGGGCTGCCCAGAAGGGTATTTGGACACCTAAGGCATATTTCCAGGTCTTTTGTAAAAAGACGTGCCATTCCTGTTTCCAAACCAAGATTTTTCAGGATTTTGGACAGAGCTGCAAACACATATGGCTATGGGCTCCCAGCACGGGCTGTACTACCAGGAGGGCAGGCTCGGGAAGAGAAAGGAATGGGATCTCTTATGCCTGCTGTTTAGTCAGCTTCTGCTTCATTTTATCTCACCAGGAGAGAAAATATCCAGTCAAAGCCCACCGGGTGCAAGTCATCACTGGCAGGCTGTTGTGAGGAAGTCAGGGTTTAAAATCCTGGCACTGGAATTTCCCATAAGGAGGAAAAAAAGCTTTGCTCAGCTCCAAGCAAAAGCTCCTTCAAGAGAGGCTGGGCAAAGGGACATGCATGTTGGTGCATTCCAGTGTGGGAAGGTCCAGCAAACTTAGTCTTGCCTCATTCAGAGGAATGCATGAACATATTTTGTGCTTACTCCTATCTAGTGCTAATTAGCTGAACAAAGTGTTTCCTTTTTACTGTTTTGTTTTGGGTTTTTGCTTCTTGAAGTTTTTTAATGGAAGGGAAACATTCCTGGGAATAGGACCAAGTCATTGCAGAGCCAACTAGAGTTTGTTTCCTGTACGGAGGTGGAAAGCACTTTGCTAGGATGCAAAGACATGTGTTTAACTGCTTGTTAAACAATAGAAGAAAAAATGTGTTTAAAGGCTGGGTGAGAATCTGAGCCAGAAATGAAGCAGATAATTATCATGTGTCATAAAAATATCAAGACTTTGGTATTGTTTCCAAAAAAGAGAATGCCAGGATGTGTTTTGCACAGGTAATTCAGACTTTGCATTCAGATGCTGACTCCCTCTGTATCTGATGTCATGAAATATTTCAGACCTGACAGTGGATTTCAGAAAGAGAAAAACTTGCCAGTTCCAATTTTTTTTTTTTCTCAGCTATTTAAGACCTAGTCAAGCTATTCATAAATTCTTTCTTCAGTGTAGCTATGTTTCTGGATTTATAGCCTATCAGTACAACATATTTTCTAAAAACATGAAAATATCTAAGGTACTATTTATCGGATTTTTTCGCTTACTGGAAAAACAACATGCTTTATGAGTCTCTTGCAGGGATTGTTTCTATTACCTTCTTTTGTAATTGTATAATTTTTTAACAAACTTTTTAGAAGCTTGACTTCAACAGAGTTGTAAACATGCATGAAAACATAGTTTTTACTGAAAATTAAAAGCCTGATCATAAAAAGATGTCAGTAAGTATTTTAAATGTGAGTGTGGTTTCTGATAGGGACACCAAACCATCTTCAAATAATAAGTTATTTCCAGTATTGGACCATTCTCTGACTTTCTTGATTGAAAACAGACAGCTCAAGTTGATTTTCAAACACACACACAGCTATTTTAATAATTCCTTTTAAATTATCCTCAGATTGCATTTCTTGCTCTTCTGTAAGTTTTCTTGACTGTAACACTACCAGCTTAGTAATGAGAGATTCAGAAAAGACCGTGTGAGCAGTGCCTGTGCTGCCAGATGCCTTTTTGTCTTTATCACAGTATCTACAGAAAAAAACCACACCATACCAGATGATCAACCTCAAAACCATTTTCTACTGCTGTGAAATACCTGTATTTACAAACTTTGAGCTGAATGCCTCTCTAACATCCCGAGTAGGTTATATGAACGTGCCAGGAAGAGCACAGCAATGCTGTGGCAATGTAGGAGAGGGTTGTAGCAATGCCAAAAAGAAGTGTGTATAAATACTCAGTAAGTATAGAAAGCATGGGAACCCATGCTTTCAAGTAATTTGCTCTGCATTTCACATTTTTTGGACAGAAGAGTTGTCAAAGGAAGAGGAATCAAAGAAAATATAGGTTAAAAACCAGCAACCATCAAATTCCATTGCAGTAGCTGCAACTACATAGCTCCATAGCTAGATCTGCACAGCTCCAAACTACGGGACCAGAATAAGCTGGTTGAAAGATAGCCATAAGGTCATGGAATTTGTCTACCTTAGATCTGCTCTGCCGTGGGGAAGAATATCAAATTAGATGCATTCTCCTACCTTGTATGAATTCCTGTGATACTCCTTCAGTGCTTTAACTCACCTTGAAGTTTGCACCTGAAGGCACAAGAAGAACTTTGTTTCTTTGGGTCTTATTCTCCAATGTCTATCCAACAGACTGGCCACCTGGTTTGTTTTCAGCTTATAACTTACACCAGTGTCAGCATAAATATTTTTTTTTTTATTTATAGAATTTACATTACATTTACACTTCTTTCATGTGCTATTTTTATGACATCATTTAAAATTAATTTCCTGCATTTTCCATGATTAATAGTGTCAACAAATTTCTCTAAAACCCTTTCTTTGGAATACTTTGTTTCTCCCGGGTTCATTCCTTGAACTCTTTGTTTCCAGCTCACATTTGGGACCAAAAAGCCAGGCAGAACATACTGACATGTACAACCCTCTGTTCAGAGGCATCTTTCTTGGCGATCTCTCCGGTGTTTGCATGTTTGCCTCTGGTAGTGTCCTCTCTGATATTTGCAAGGCCTTCCAGCTGAAAAGAATTTTTCAGGAGTCAGTAACAAAAATGCAATGAGTAATGGGAGAAGGGATGGATAAAGTAAAGGTTGGCTGAAGAAAAAGTTGGTCCCCTACTGTTCAGTGGCCTAAAATTTTCTGTAAAATAAGTATTTCTCACACTTCTCATGATGAAGCACAGGCTGTGAATGGGTTTGGCTTGTTCCCTGTTTCTGCAGGTGGAGAAATCCTGCCTCCAGGCTGGGTAGCCCTTTCCTTCCAGGGGGAACTCAGCAAGGAGCTGGCAAGCTGGTTTGCTGGACAAGAAATCCATGAGCTCATAACTCCTCACTGAGTAACAGGACAACATTGATACCAGTAACTCGGGGTGAGTCAGGTCTGCAACTGGATTAAGGGAGAAGGGAACGTTTCCATCTATTTTGGCTCCTCATGTCGAAACAGCCTGCCCTGTCTGAAGGAACTGCTTTGTGCTCCCCTCTGCTTTTTACTCCTTGCAGGAAGGCCCCAAGTACATGCCCCATCCCCCAGGAATGCCACCAATCATAAAATAATCCCTCTCCAATTGCTCTCCATAACTCTGCTGGCACAATGACGACTGCACACTCTGCCAGAGTTAACAAGCAGGCACATTAATCCCCCCCTCTTGCTAGAGAGCCTTTCCAGACCTGCCTCAGCTTTCTGTCAGTCACTGTGCATGGAGGCAGGCTTGTTCCAGGATGATTCCTTGCAAGCATATTTGCAGGAGAATGCCAAGTGTGCACCTAATCTGAAACGACTGAAGCCCTTGGAGGCATGGGACCAGCTGTGCCGTGCGGCTGGCTCTTTCATTTGCAATTTTTCATTCGTGTGGTTTACTTTGGCTGCTCGTCTTTGGAAAACATTGTACAACACTGAAACCAGGAAATACCCAAAATAAATAAAGAAATGGATGATGATTAATAGACCTTGCTTTGTCTTTCCAAGGATCTGCCTTACTGAGATTCTTGCCATCCAAAGAGGAGCAAAACCTCCCTGGGAACCTATCAGGAGTGAAAGGCATCTCTAGCAGGGAAGCAAGGGATGGGGAAGCTGCTGGTCTTGTGCAACCATGCTAGGACTGGCTCAGTAAGCTGCTGGAAATCACAGGCAGAACAAGAACCTCACCCAGCTGCCCCAGAGGCATGGGGAAGTGGGAAGTCCACCATGGTTCCTCAGAGCTGGTTTGTCCTAAAAAGCTTGCGCTTCCCACTCCAGAGTTCAGCCAGGGGTTTTCCTTCCCCTCCAGCCTTTGCTTTCCCTATGATTTCTGGTGTGGAAGAAAACAACTTTGCAGATAAAGCCACATCTTTAGCAGCGCAGGTACTCAGCAATTACATGAACCCTTAATGCATTTTAAAGGGAAAATCAGACAGTGAACATACTGAGGCACCGCAGGGCTGCCTGTCTGGGAGCAGGGCTTGCTTGTTCCCTCTATTCCAGGGTGGAAAGTCAGAAGGGCAACAAGATCCTCTCATTCCCAGTGGGGAAGCAGCTGAGAGCTGGGTCCCTACAATTGCATACATCCAATTTACCCTATACATTTGTGGGCAGCAGGAGAAGATTGCTCATGAACAGAGAGGAACTGGCTCTGCTTGGCTCTGGAGAGCTCTAACCAGCTGTACCAGAGGCCTGTGGCAGGAGGAAATCACCAAGCTGTCACCACTGTTCCTTTTCCTGCAATGAACAGGACAATAAGGAAATTCAGGGAAGATATACCATGACTGCTCCAGTTTCATAACGGAGAGAGGGAAATTTTTTTTGGGCTCCCTTAACCTCTGCAAATGCTGCTACAGAGCAGCATACATGCTGAGACACAGAGCAAAAGGAGGTGCTTCTTCTAGACAAGCTTTCTGAAGGAGCCAGGTAATTAGGAACTGGATTAAGCCTTGCAGAAAATGTGGGCAAAGAAGATACGAGCAAGTGTTTAACCACAGGATACTGTCAGAGATGGATGATATTGTAGGAGCACCAGCTGTGCTCAGACATCCTGAGCATACTCAAAAGCAGACACAGAAATCCAGCTTCATGGAATTATGGTATCCAAACTCCAGAGTCTTCAGCTACCAGCGTCAGTTGAATACGGGACATCCCAAGAAATAAATGCTAAACACTTAAGTGTCTAAAAGGCAGCAGGATCCCCAATTTTGCCCAAGTCTATCTCTTGCTTGTCACTGTGGTAAGATTGTCTTCTAATTCTTAAAGCTCTGTACAAATGTCACTAACTGTGACTTGCTGATACCTACTCTCCCTACCAAAAGACAGCTGACATTTTTTCCTTCTCTTTTTGTTTCAGGAGATACATTAGTCGAAGAGGTAAGATGAAATTCAAGGAAAAAAATCCCTGCCAGGGGCTTTTTGTATAATTTTTTGAGGTGACATTGACATTCAGCTTCATACAGAGAGCTTCTAGAAACTCAGCTCCAGGCTGTTTGGATGGGGAATGCAGGAGAAGGGTACCATTACCAGATTCAGAGATTGCTCAAGAATGCTTGTATTTCCATCTCCACTGCCAAAAATAAGCTTTTAAATCAAGCTAAGTAAAAAGTTAGACTCTTTAAAAACAACCATTCACAACACACAAACCAGGGAAACAAAAGAGAAGCCCATATCCTGGGAAGGCAAGTTTCAGTAAGGTAAAAGGGGCCAAGAGTCCCAGCACACACAGCAGCACTCCCCTCCTCTGGCACGGGGTTTGGCTCTCAGAGCAGAGCAGCAAGGCACCAGAGAGAGTCAGACTGTAAACCTGTGTGCAGTGTTTGCAGAAACCAGGAGCAGCTGTTGCACAGACAAACTAATCAAAGTCAGCATCTTGCACAAGGGCAAGCCTTAGCTCAAATCTAACTCCACACGGTGTGGACTCCAAAAGGTTTATTCCAGCTTGTGACAAATGGCCTCTTCTGCCATCAGAATAAATCGTGCAACTAAAAAACTGTTTTCAGAATAAATGGAACAGCTGAGGCTAGTTTTTGGAGTTTGCAGCAGCTGGCACACAGCACTTCCACCTGCTGCTAGGCAGTGCTGCAGTTCCCATGGGTACAATCATCTTGGACATCATACATAGAACCTGTCTGAGAGACTGTGCTGCAGTGCAGAGCCTGTTTGTGCAAATCTGTGTTGGGCATGCTGTGGTCTGTCTTCTCCCTGTATTTTTCTAGGAATTAATGCAAATACTCACGAGTAAACAGTTTGATCTAAACAACAGTAGAGGCTGACGTACTCAAACACTTAAGGAGACCTGGGAGGCTCCAGAGGCTTCCTACTCCTTCTTCTCAGGAAATGCTTCCTTACCAGGCTCTCTCTCAGATCCCAGATGACTTGCAGACTTTTCTTAATACCTGCAGCATGTTTGAGGCAGCACTGGGTCCACAGTAGTAGTAATAAAAATAAGAATAAAAAGACCCCAACCAGAGCAGCCATTAGACATTACTCACTGCAGGAGTACTGGGGGGAATTTGAAATTGGCAAGCCAGTCCCATTACTGTAAGGATATATTTGATCTGTCATCTATTAGAACACATGGCTGTGTATGCCTGGCAAGTGCTTTAAAGTTGTTATTTTGATTTTTGCTAAGATAGAACTGTAATATTTTGTAAGAATTTGAGAATGTTAGTTACTGGACTAGTTAAAAACCACTTAACCACTTCGAATTGATGCCATCTGTTTTCTATTTTTATTCATAGAAATCAATACTCAGTTTTTTGAGGACTTTGATAACAAACTCTCTATATGAAATATAAGTGATGCTCTGGTCAAGAAAGCTGAACTTCTGCTTGACAGGTTCACTGATGGGGCTGTTCAACAACACAGGACTACTCAGACAAGAGGAAGTAAGGAAAAGGACAGAACAAAAGCCATGTTTAACTCGTCTCTCAAATCAGCTCTTCAGAAAGAATGTCTTGGTTAGATTTCAGGTTTCTCTATTACAGGAAATGGCACGTGAGGTTCTTGCAACCAAAATCAAACATGCAGCTTTCTGAGTATCACTCATGTCAGCCATTCTGGAAGATGTACCCAGGCTTAAATTTTACTAAGGAAACTAATAAAAAAGAGAAAAATATTTTGTATTCACTTAAAGTTTGTGAGCATTTGTACAAGCCGTTATTTGGTTCTCAAATAATTGCAGTTTATCAGTACTTAAACAGGATTGTTATTAAAAACCTTTTAAGTAAATAGAAAGGTTACTTTCTTAAAACAAATCCAAACAAGCCCTCCACCAAACAGTGACTATGTAGGTCAACTATAAAAAGCACAAAGACCTCTCTCCTTAATGCTATTGTGAGTTGAGAGCAACCACAAGTTCCACGTTGCTGTGCAATCAAACCAGGTCATGAAGTTCAGCTACTACAAGAGAAACTCATCATCTTGCCTGTGAACTTCAGTCAGATGGCAGAAGTACTTACAGACGGGAAAAGTTTGTGTCGCCGTGAGCTCAGCAGGCTGTCCACCTTTTCCATCAGGTGTCCTTTGTGTCCTGGCTTTCTGCTTGCCGCCAGGAGCATCCACCCTGCAAACCACAGATGGATCAGGCCAGGCCAGGCAGAGCTGTGATGTTCCAGACTGCAATCAAAAGCAAAAACAAACCCTGCAAGCTGGGAGAGGGAGACCAGCTGCACTTGCTGTGATGTGTGAGTGGTGAAAAGCATCAGGAGAAAATTGCTCAGCCATGTCTGTGCTCACCAGAGGGCCGGTGTGGGAAAATTAGGCAGCTGAGCCTTGATTAAGCAAAAAACACCTATGGTCTGATTTATAGCAGCCCTAGAAAGTGCAGTGCATGCCAAGGACATACAGATAGGAAAAACTGAAATTTGGTGTGCTAAGTAATTTGGCAAAGGCACAAACTGTACACAGTTCTAACAGGGAGAGCCTGAAATCAAACCTAGTGAATGCCACATGTCCTTAGCCAACAGGAGGGACTAGAAGGCATCTAATTGAAGGTTAATAACCAAAAGAGGAAGACAATCTGGGATTAAGCAGAGGCTTTTACCAGCACAAGTACGGCTGACATCTCCTCTGGCTAGCAGCTGCTTGCTTGTCCACAAAGGGACTGACTGACCTGCAGGCAGCTCTGGAAAGAGCTGATCAAGACAAAACTGCCACTGAGCTCCAGAAGCCACCCACGCCACAGACTGTGGGTTGCATGCCTGAGAAGCGTGGGGGAAGTTGAGGAGGAGGGAAGAGCTTCCCACTCTGCTTTGGAAACAGGGCAGCAATGAGGTCCTTTTCCATTCCCCCACAAGAGCCATGCGCCCTGTCCAGGACGTACATGCGCCATTGTGATATGGGTTGGAGGCAAAATGAGCCAGCCTGCCTGCAAACAGCTGGAGAACACTGCTGGTATGCTGCCTTTCTCATACAAATGCTGCTGATAAGAGAGCAATAAGCTGCACTGTCTCACAGGTCTGAGGAGAGTGGTGGGAATGGTACAGCATTCCCTGACATTTCTGCAAGCTTCCATTATCATCTTCAACATCTGGTTTGCACTGTTCAGCATTTCCTACATCACACTCCAAATCACCTTTCATCTAACAAGGCTGTGTTCAGTGAATGAAGTGAAGCATTTTCCTCAGTAAATCAGAACCAGCCACAGTAGCAGGTTCTTGTAAGGCACTGATGGACAAGTGCACTGCTGCAGCACCCCAGCATTGCATGAGAAGGAGGTTATTTCTAATTTTGAAATAGCCCTGCACTGTTATTTAATATTATTTCTAATACTGAAATAGCACCTGCTATTCCATGCCTTCCATGTTGCTGTCTCTGAGAGCTGGAGCAGGGTCCAAACATAGGTTCCCCCCCTCCCCCCCATCTGTGCTAACAAAGACATGTGAAAGCATCAGCTTCCCTTTACAAATTGTACATCCAGCCAAAATTAAAACCAAATGGCTCCTAGAAAACAGAGCATTTTTCAAGAGTGGTTGGAGAAGAGGTCTAGCATGGCCTGTCAGCCCATGGGTACAGCAGTTGTAACCCAGAGCATGGCAGGGACAGTCATGGATATGGTCTGTTGCCCTCTCAAAATCCCTGCACAAGAGCTGGGTTTTACTGAAGAGGATGGGGCCTTTTTGGTCACTTGTGAGGGTGACATTATCCTTCCAAGAGATGCATACACTTGCACTCAGTTGCAAACCAAGCCTGTCTCTTGGCAATTTAGCTGACAGTGACTAAATTGCCAGATCATACTAGATGAGAAGCTAGTCCACAACAGCCAGAGAAGTTCATCTGGCATTAGTTTGTACACTGGGCAGGTCCTACATTCCAATGGTCCCTGCATGTGCAGGTTGCTGGCAGCCTCCAAGCAAAAAAAACTAGAGATGTGCAGAGGGCCATTTGGAATCACCCAGACCTCCACTGTCTCTAAACAAGGCTGCTAAAACCCCAAACAGCCCAGAGACTAACTCCCACATACAACCAGGGGAAAAATCCTACAGAGCAACCCCAGGGATAGAAGAGGTTTGAGCGATGGTGCTGCTGTTGCTGCTGAAAAACTCAGTAGGAAATGAAATACAGCAGAGCAGAAAAAGCGAGCTGCACACACGCAGAAAAAGCGAGCTGCACCGTGTGTGGCCACAGTTACAGAGGAGGTGTTTTTGTCAAGTTGGCACAGACAGATTTTGCAGGGAAACCCATTCTAGAAATGGAGGGAGGAACAGCAAGATTCATCTTGAAGCAGGCCAGGGGCGCCTATGTGCACACATTAGTAACCAGCTGCAGAGGGGGGGGGCAAGCCCCCAGGACCTCAGTTGCAATACCACCTTGTAGGGGTGAAACAACAAATCCTCTGCCCTGCTCTGTTATGTCACTTGCTCACAATGGGGCAGAGCAGAGCTCACCCACTGTCTTCCACTCCTCCACACCACTCAGCTTGCCACGACAGGAAGCATCACTGGGACTTGCCCAGCACAGCCTCTTCCAGTGTAGGATGAGGCAACTGTCCCAAGCAACACCAGGGACCTCCTTCTGCAGCTGGGACACCAATCTCTGTCAGGAAGGCGAGTGTAGCACTGCCACAGGGACAGAGTATAGGCCAGGGAGCACAGCGAGCCTTTGCTCCACCCAAGTGTGTTGCAGAAGAGGATGTGATAAGCCCTGCTCTGAGCCTTTTTCTCCATGTAAGTGCTCAGAGAGACTGAACAACAGGACAGGGCAACCAAAGGCAGAAGTAAAACACGGCCATGGTGACAGGGAAGTGCCACTGTGCACTTTTTCCAGTAATCGCTGAAAGCAAGGCAAATATGGGAAAAGGGCAAAAGCAGACGGAGCTGACTCAGTGACTAAGAAAAATAAATGGGTGTTTCACAAGGATGAAAGGGAAGAAAACAAATGCCATAAAGCAACACCCAACCTACCACTGTAAATACCAGCCAGGAGCTCAGCTGGTAGGATGGCTCTGCAGGAACCTGTGGAGCTGCGAAGGCTGTGACTTTCCAGGAGCCACCGAGACTTCTCCAGAGGCAGAAAGAAGTTGGGTGGTGAAGCTGCAGGCCCAGTGTAGGTGGTGGAAACCTCCCTTGCTTCCTCGCGTTCTGCCCTCTTCAGAAGATTAAGTCAACAGCTCGCCAACAAACTCATCTGCCCCCCAGCAATCAGATCTCTCACCTGTCCTCAGAGCTCTCAGGCTCATTCTGCCAACGTTGCTGCTTGGTGGTCATTGTTTCTTCCAGCAGCTGGAAGAGTCCTGCACACCCAGGTCCAGCTGCAGGAGCTGTAGACAGCCACTGTGCTTGTGACAAACTCAGAGGAGCAAGCAATGGCAGCGCTCCCCACCGGGGCCTGCCTTGGGGACAGCACTGTCCCCGCAGCGCAGCTCGGCCCAGCCCATCTTAGAATCCCATGGAGTCCAAACCAGACTCCCAAGCCGGGCCGGTGGCAGCCAGGCCGCTGGGCTCTCCAAATCCCTCCCTGCAGCAGCAAGCTCAACACTGTACCAGCCCCCCTACCCAACAAACAGGGTCCCAGCCGGGCACTGCCCCTCTCCTGCATGGAAGCTGCGTTGGATGCTCTCCTTCCTGCAGCTCTATGGCACAGTGCTGCTTGCTGCAGCCCGGCAAGGCAAGGCAGGCAAACACCCACCACAGATTCTGGCTTTGTCTCAGTGCCAACAAACCTTCAGGAAATGTGCCAGCAATATTCTCTGGCTCCATAATGGAAATACTGGCCCCCCAACCAGGCAGGCTTGGACAACACACCCCCTAAAAATCAAGGACAGTGATATAACGTGGTATCCCTAGTTTTCAATACATATATAAGAAGCCACAAACCTGCTGGGAGCAGAAAGCAGGGGAGGCTGCCACTTCTTCCCAGTTCTCTTCTTGGGAAAACAGTCAATACCCAGAGACTACATAACGCTCACACAGTGACAGAAGTCAATGTTGAATGCTTGGAACTGCACCCATGGGGATTTCCCCCCCATTCCATCATCAGCCCTACTACTGAACTGTAGCAAGCTACTGCTCTTTTATACTGGTATTTTTGGTCTTTGCTTTCCAATTTTAAGCATTTCTTTGGTTAACCAAGAACAAGTTTTGCTGAAGTCTCTTAAAACAGTACCCGTTTCAGACAGAACAGTGAAGTTCCCAATGATGCTCACAGGCAGAAGGCAAGAAGCTTGAAATTACTTTGCTCGTGACAACGAGATGTCTTTAGAGCAGCCTCTCCATTTCACTCCAGCAGAATTATAATCACTTTGGTACAAAGCAATTATTTATTTCATCTTTCCCTTTACTGTAGGAAGAATGATTTTTAACTGAGTTCAAACCCACTTGCATTCAAGTGGATTGCTAATTAGGCTACAGATGTCTCCTGATGGTAGCAATTATTTCTACTAACCTTAATGAGCTTGTTACATTCCTTAGTTATTGTTACAAAAAGTTATATGAAAAACTTTGCCTAATACTACTCAGCTCCTGGGGGAATAACTTCTTCATCTGTTCTGGTTTGATTAAAGGGAATGATTGTTTCCTTTCTTAGCAATATATCTAAGGCTCTTTGGGGCTCATTCCCCTTGTCTTCTGTTGGGACTTTTAACAAGTCTGACCAAATTTTTCACACAGGTCTTCAAGACATTTTTATCTGGTTTTGCTCTCCCTGAATTCTCCAGTGCCTTTGCTGGGTTTATTGCATACTTTTTTCCTTTCTTTTCCAGTGACTGACTTTGTTTAGAACTTTACTTACACTTTACTTACAACAGGGACTCAGTGCCTATCAGAACTCCGCAGGGTTTTGAGGTTGTTGTTACAGTTTGTTACAGGTATAAGAAATCTATGTCCTTACACTGGAATTTGAGGAAAAGCCTCCCTTCAGTGCACAGAAAATAAGGGTCTCCTTGAAATACTGAATGGAATTAAGAGCATAAACTGAGTAAGACAATTAAGCACACCTTTCCATGTCCTCTCCTCTCTCCTGTGTCTTTTTATCCAAAACCCATGCATGCATTACAACAAGCAATATTATCCAGGGTAAAAAGAACTTAGTTCCATTTCAAACCAAAGGATCACTTTTTTTAAAAAATCTGTATTTATTGTGTTTATACTCCCACTCTATTCCTCCTGAAGTCTCCTACCATAGGCAAGAGGTGCACAGAAAGCACATCAGTGGTCATGTCTACTTCTCATGGCTTAGTACCATTTTCAGGAGCATCGAAATTCATAGGAACATGTGAACTTTCTTTCAGAATCACAAGCAATTACGATTAAACTTGAGTCAAACAGATTCCTGCCCAGCACAACACAAAAAGCAGCCATAGACTCCAGGTGCTAATTCCTGATCAAGCAATTAAAACACCACAGTTCAGAGAAGCATTCAGTGCTGATCCCATTTTTCTGACATCGAAACCAAAGGAAGGCTTTGGAGCACCTTCCACATGAGCAATTAGAGCAAGTAAATGTAGCACTTTTGAGTTTCCCAACCAGTCCCTGTCCACCTTCTAACCAAAGTATTCCAAACACATGTGAAGGCATAGCTGGCAGGGTAACTTCAACAAAGCTTATTTTGCAGGAACTGCTGATTTACTGAAACAATCCTTTCGTGGAAATGCACAGTTTCTGCTAAAATATTTCAAACCCGGGGATGGCATTTATGGATGAAACCAGCAAGATAAAGGAGCTGGCCTGACAGCTCAGCAATGTGGTGAGACTAGTAGGGCCAGAATTTAGGTCTGAGAGCTCAGATTACTTCGGAGCCTTGCATGCAGGCTGTGTACTATCTTACAGTGCCTTTTCTGTTCTGCCTTTGAATAAAAACAAATTAAAAAACCTTGATTTATAATTGTCAAACAGACCTCTTGTCTTCCAGTCACTCTGAGCAAAGGGCAAGAGGAAATTAAATAGCAAAAAGCAAGGAAGTTGCTCAAGCTCGCAGAATCCTCTGGGGTCTGGTTCCTGGTGTTTGCCACTCTGACCTTCCCTGAGGAGAAGGACTGTCACCTCCACTGCAGCAGGTCACACTGATTCAGTCACACCATGAACACGAAGCAGAGATCTGTTCACCTGCTGAGGTACCTGTTCTGCAGCATCACCCTCCAAGGGACATCATTCTTCCTCACGTTCGACCTCCCATGTGGCAATCCATGACCACTGCCACTTGCTGTAATGCCTGTGGCCACCACAACACAGAATTTGGTTCTGCCATCCCTACAGCACAATATCATTCTGTTTTGGAGAGTGGGGGTAAACTCTGCTCTCAAAGAAACATTTCTTTCAGTTCAAGCTTTGGCATATTAAACAAGTGCAATTAAATGCACTGAAAATGCTACTGCAACATGAAGGCTTAAAAATAAAACAAAAATGCCAGGAGTCACTCACAAGGAAAGTTCCTGGAAGAAATGCCCACTCACCCACACTGCACAAGCGTGACATAGTCCAAGTGACAGCTTGTGTTTGTGAAGCCAGATAAACAAGCCACAATTCAGCCTTCTCCCTACTGCCAGAAGTCTGCACACACAAACAACTATATCAGCACTAGAAGTGGCACCATTTGGAAACTCTCTGATCTGCATCAACAGGAAGGTCCCCAATTACTAATTGGTACAGATGCAATTACTTACGGATATAAGTCTGTACCTACAATGACTAAACCACTCCTAGTTTATACCAGAGAAGGTAAACTTTAGAAGAAACACGTGCAGTACAGGTTCATGGATGCTCTTAAGAACTAATACTGTCCTTAATCATGATAAAAAACTTGAATTTTAAATTTATAGCCTTCACCTGATCATAACAGCATCCTGAATATGCTGTGCTTTTTAAAATGCACTGAATGCTCAGACTTCAGTAAAAAAAATTTATTTTCAATATAAAAGTGCCAAAATATTCACCAACATTGTAATCTATTCAGCAACCAGCTTACTCTAGTAATCAAAATTGCAAGCATCTTTATTCACATCTTTAAAACAAATTCCTTTCACACGTTTCCACAATAACCCGAGTCCCTCGAAAGTGGGAAATTTGCATTTCGATTGGCTGCTGTAGTCCATATGTCCAAGTTCATGTAGGCACGGAAAGGGTTAAATCTTGGATAGTATTCCTGCTTACACATAACTGCTTGGTTCTCCACATGGGTTGAATGTTGAGTTGTGGCACTGACGGGGCAGCAGCTTTCATAAACATCACTCTGAGGTGCCCAGATGGAACCAAAAAGTCCAGACATCGGAGACAAGCTTCGGGTGCTTGAGAGGTAGGGCTGCAGAGCAAGACAAAACCAGCATGGGAAAACGTAACACAGACCATTTGCCAAAGAAAATCTGGAAATGCCAAGTAGTAAATGGGAGGGAGGAAGCAGCATTTATGCAGAAACTTAAGAAATCCACAAGCAGAAAATGACACGCGAGTTTACAAAGAAATATGGCTGCCAAAAATAGTACAGAAGCATTAATTCGTGTGTGTGTGTGTGTGTGTTTAAAGGCCCTTCACTGAATGAAGCCACATGAGCTCCTTCCTTCCACAGCAAATATATTACTCCAACAACACTATACTACCCAGTTTGGGTCAGACTGTTAAGAAAAATAGAGGAGAAATGGAAGACACACAAAGATCACCATGCATACTTTGGGAGTTAAAATTAAAAGAGAAGGATGGCTAGAAATGACAAGAAAAGGGCTGAAGTATGTGTCAATCCAGAAAGACTGTGCATGCTGGGAGCAGAAGGGGATATTCAGTGTGAAAAATGAGACTATAATTGGGAGCTGGGGAATTTAGTTAGAAAATTTTGAAAGCTTATAAAGAACCTCCTGGAGGGCAAGATGTGTTAGTCTGCAAGGAAGTCTCTCAGCGAAGGTCATGGAAGTCTTGGGACTTTTAAAACTGAATGAAACATTGAGAAGTATTGTGGAGAAAAGCTCGCTAGGGAAATGAACTGAATTATCTAATGCATTTTCCAATCTCTACCTTCTGTGTTTCCTGGCATTCCTGAATAAAATATGAAATAAAGCCATGTTTATTTTAGGAAAAAGTCTTCTACCAGTTTTGCCACTTTAAAACAGAGAAGAATTTTGATTTTTATAGTTGAATACATTATTTATTGCTTTCTTTGGTTAGTTTTATTCAAAATAAACCTACAATAAATCTTTAAATAATCAAAATTCTAAAATGGAGGACTTTGAAATATCTGCAGAAGAGACGATGGATACAGTTAAAGACCACCATGAACTGAGGTTACTACACTGCACTATGGGATGACACAAACATGGCTAGTCTGGAGTATAAAAGGTCAAAGTCAGGATTCTGAAATCCGCACAAATCCAGCTTAAATCACTTGGATTTCCTACCCCCAAAAAACCCCTCTCAAAAGTACTGAGAGCAGCTGTCCATTCAGCTCTTCGATTTTCAAATCCCTCTGTGTTTTGCTGTCAGCACTTTTTGGGTTCTGCCCTCAACTGGACACTTTGATTGTGATAGAAAAACGTCTCAGTGAACTACATAGGCCCAAAATATTTTTCCATGTGTAAGCTGATCTTAGTCAATTTTCAGGCAAAAGGATCACCTTAACATTTTGCAGACAAGGTCAGTAACATCCCTGACAAACAGCTGGGAAAAACTTGGGCTACCAATGCCAGCATTAAACACATACATCAGACTACTTAGAAATTCACGAAGAACGTGCAAGCAACAGGTAGGGAAAACTCAGGAACAGACAAGGAAGCTTTGAAGGAACACGCAAAGGCAGCGCCTCCCAGTGACAATACTCACTGTGGAGTTGACGTAACTGGCAGGCTCCCAGGCAGGTGGCATGTTGGGAGGAGCATTCCAAGTGGAGGGACAGTTCTGGTCAATGAAGGCTGTATTCTGCACTGCTGCAGTACCCGGGAAGCCACTGGGGTAGTTCATGTTTTCTGCAATTTACAAAACCAGGAAAACAAACTAAGGCTTTTGCAACACAAAACACTGCTAACATTTCTGTGGAGGAATGCTGGATCTTCTTGAGAGCGAGCCAGGCTGGGACTGACCTAATCCTTCAGTGACTTCACTGCAGTGTCAGAGTAGCACAGCAGCCCAACGTATCAATTTCTGTCAACAGGACTACCACTCTGTATTGGGGACCCACTAACAAATTACTATCAGAAGGACAGGATAAAGACTTGGCAATCCCTCTACTGGAGAACAGAGTCTTTATTACAGACAGAACAGGTATGGCAGAACCTCCCCAGGCCTCACCGCCAACATGTCTCAGCTCTAAGCACCCGAGGGATCAGCACGCTGCCTGGGATACTGCAGTCTGACCTTTCATTATTACCTACTTAGGTAGGTAATGCTAAAGAATTCTAGATTGCTGCCAGTGTGCTTCCCAAGCCAAGAAACTCTAGCCTGGAAAGATAATTGGTCACAAGAGGCCTTGTATTTCACACACTGGAAGGCAGAAGCCTGCCAGAGGGGAAACAAAGAAGATTGTGCAAAAAGATATGTGTAATACTATAGGCACAAGCATTTCTCTCTATTCCCTATGAGATCCCTGCATATTGCCTTTTCAGGCTCTATACAAAGGCCAGTCTTCTCATCCACCACATGCAGCCATTGTTTATTAACACAGAGCACTCAGCTGGAAAGCGTAAAGTCCACTTAAGCAATGAACACCCGTGTGTGTACAGACCAGTTCAGCCTTTTGTTCTATAAAAGGTGAGAGGAAAATAGCCATGCTCTGTGATAATTATAAGCTTTGTTTCATCTTACCTTCTGGGAAAGCACCGTATTCATTCATCTCTAGTGGACAATACATGTTGGAAAACTGGCTGTCACAAGCTGCATTCCAGTCAATGAAGCTGTCTCAAGGAAAAGAAAAATCTGCGGTCAGAAACAACTTGCAGAACTTCTGAAAATTATTCAGAAACACTTATTTAATGTAATGCTGTTGGATGCAAAATGCTATAACTGATCGTGAGGCTTTTCACATTCCACTTGTCAATTATGCCAGTATCTACTCTGCACCACTACATAATCACAGCAATCTCTCTCACAGAGCTCTTTTTCCTCTAAATGAACAACTGTAATGACACTACCAGAATCCTGCAATGCCTAACTGGGGTTCAACTTTCTTCCCTGTAAAACAAAAATAACTGTCCTTCTTGCCCACAATCATGGATAACGTGATGTGAGCTGGCAAAAGAAGACATAGTACATTTGAATGCTTGAGAATAGCAACTAAAATGGAGACTTCTATTTTCCCAACCAACTGTGCTAAAATCCTGCTGAACAGTGCATTTTCTAAGCTACACATAGATTTCTAGAGGTTATACTTCTTAATTAAAATTATTTCAAGAAATAACCTTCAAGAAGGTTATTTCAAAAGTAATTCCTGAAGACATGTCAGTAGTAAAACAGGCCCTGCTATGCAGCAAGTTTGAAGTAGTCCAACTCTGAATCCAGTCTGCATAAGGTAGGCATATACAAGGATTTAATATGAAGCTGTCTTACTTCAATTTTACTATTCAGCCGAGCAGTTCCCTTAAGCCATCACTACTAAATATCAATAAATAATTGTATGGATGTGCGTGTGTTTTTGCATGTGAAGTCCAAATCAAGACAGGTGTATGAAAGCAGTCACAGAACGGCTAAGGCTGGAAGGGACCACAGGGGGTCATCCAGCCTCCCTGCTCCAGCAGGGCCATCCCAGAGCACATGGCACAGGATTTGGTCCAGACAGTTCCTAAATATCCCCAGTGAGGGAGACTTAACAAGCTCTCTGGACCATCCATTCTGGCATGTGGTCACCTGCACAGGAAAAAAGTTCTTCCTCATGTTCAGGTGGAACTTTCTGTGCATCAGGTTCTGCCCACTGCCTCTTGTCCTGTTGCTCAGCACCCCTGAGCTGAGCCTGGCTCCATCCTCTTGGCACCCTCCCTGCAGACACTGACAGATATTGATGAGGTCCCCTCTGAGCCTTCTCTGCTCGAGTCTGAACAGGCCCAGCTGCTTCAGCCCTTCCTCACAAGAGAGATCCTCCAGTCCCTTGAACAACTTCGTAGCTCTTTGCTGGACATGCTCCAGGAGCTCCCTAACTCTGTTGCACTGACTGTGGAGCCCAGAGCTGCACAGAGCACTCCAGATGTGCCTCCCCAGGGCTGAGCAGAGGGGCAGGATCACTTCCCTTGCCCTGCTGGCAATGCTCTTCCTAAGGCACCCAGATACCACTGACCTTCCTGGCCAGGACACTGCTGGCTCAGGGACAGCTTGTTGGGCACCAGGAGCCCCAGGTCCTTCTCCAGTCATTTTGGATGACAGGACACAACTTGGAAGAACTGGCCATATTTCACTGCTATGTGGTAGCAGAGAATTTCTGCTCACTAGTTTGTAGCACATCTTTCATTACTAAAATTTACTGTATGAGCAGTGTAAAATACAAGAATAAATTCAGTTCATGACTACAGGAAGATCAACCCAAATATATACAAAGCCTGAAACATACCAACTTGTATCCCTAAACCACCCTTATACTGCAGTATTTGTCTTTATAACAATATCTGTTCCTGCCACTTAACACAAGTACACACTGCATAAAACACCATGTGACACACACAAGCTATGCATTTAGCAAGAGGGCAATAGATTTCAAAGCCAGGCGCTCTGCCTGCAAAAGAAGTGAAAGGAATTAATAGCTTTACAAAAAGTATTTAATTAGACTTGAAAAAAGCTCTAGAATATCATGAAGAGGGACAGCAGTGACTTTGTTGCAGTAAAATTAATCATGAGGTACTCATGGAAGAGCACTAACAACTAGAATGAAGATTGAAGTGGCAGAAAGACTTGTTTTAACTATAGTGTACCTTTACAAATATTATGAGTAAAGTACAGTCCTCTGCATTACAGAAGCTGTAACAAAGCATTATCTGTACTTCTACACAAAAAAAAACTTGCCTGTTGTGGACAGAGGGGGTTTCTTGGATCATGCATGGTATGTTATTCTCAAGGTTGTAGTTCAAACTGTTTGTCACACAGACTGGCTGAGCAGGCCACAAGTCTCCTGTTGGGTAGAGACCTAAAAAAGGAGAGGGGAATGAAATGCAGAATAACAGGAAGGAGATTGCAGATTCTGTCACACTGACACTTGATTCTCAGATCCCCAATAAAGACTGTCTGCTAGAGAAAAAAAATCTGAGTTACTAAATTTTTTTCTGATGAAGGCCCGTCTTTAAGCACATCTCAAAATTTCTATTAAATATATATCATATAAGACTTGAACTGAGAAACTGGAATTCAACAAAACAGGGCAAGAAGTTCCTACTGAGGATCCTTAAGTGTTCAGCTGCCAGTGCCAAGGGGGCACACTTCCACACAGCAGCACAGACAGCAGGGATGCAAATCCCCACTGACCCCCTTGTCCTCACCCTTCAGTGAGCAAACACCTCCGAAGTCCAACTACACAAATACAGCACAAACAGAGTCAGGTTTCTAACAGACCAGATAATTGGTGAACTCATAATATGCTGTGCTTAGCCTCAAGGACAGATATTCATTGTGCTGCTTTTCGTGGACTGAGTGTCCTGACTGCCCACAGACACTTGGTTCCTATCAACTCTATGAGAACTGGTAGCTGGAGAAAAGAAGTCCAAATTAGCAATTTCCATGAGACAATGGTTGCAAAGTTGGCTTTATTTCATTATTTCACATGATACACATTAACACTGCTACCACGGGAGAAGGTAAATCAGCATTTCTAGCCTATGAGACACAGGTTAAACCCACAGCAGAAGGGCAGGGAGTGCTGCTGCCCAAAGAACCATGTGTCCTGACCAGCTTTCAAATTCCACCTCAACCATGTCGCATGATGCCTTTATGAATCCCACTCAAAGCTAATGCTATTTCCATTTGAGACACGAAAAATGAAAATTAAGAATTTTAACAGTGCTACACAACCTCACTCATTATTGCTTTCAAAGAGAGCCAGTCCCAAATGTGGAAATTTAGAGAGGAAAACGGATATGTTTGATTTGATGCCAAGCTGCACTTTAACACAGCAAGCAGTGCTCTTGATCTCCCAGCTGCATTGCTTCTGGACTTTAATCTGTGCAAAGCAAGAAGACGACAAAAAGATGGAATACCTAGAACATGAATTGAAAGCTAAATGCCGTCTTCACACAGAGAAGATGCAGCAAAAATCATGAGGGTTATAAGCAAAAACTGTCAAGGTTTTAAGACCTTATTTGCTAATTTTGCACCTAACTTGCTTAGAAACAAGTCAATTTCTAGTAACGATGTGTCTATCAAGTTGGCGCACGCATTATTAGCAACATCACTAAAACTGCTTGACAAAGTGTGAAAAAAACAGCTTCAGTTGTTAATACTGACCTTTATTTTTGTCAGGATCTGCAGCTATGTCAGTGAAATTGGGACATAAGGTTTCAGGATATTGGGGGATGCTGCTCATGTCTCTGCTGAATGGAAAGAAAATTTAATTTCTTAAGTGTCATAATCCAAACTATTTCAAACAAAATCTAGAGAGATGTAAAAAATATTCTAATGATCACCATGACTGCTATTGCTTTCCCACCGTCCTCATTTTTCCTATTTCTGAATTACCACAGAGCAATTCTTAAAGGTTTTTTCCAATGAAAAGCCAGCTACTTATCACACATGCAAAATGAATAAAATTAATACACCATAATTACCCCATTTTTATTACCCAAGTATCAACCTGTTGCAAATTAATTCAACAGCTCTTGTCTAAAACTGGAAAATGAGCTACAGTTCATGAAGATCAGTAGGACCTATTATAATGTTTAAACAACTTCCAGATAAGTTTACTTATGTCCATGAAGACACAGAGACACACGAGGAGGAATTTGATATTCATCAAAACCCATCAAAGAAACTAGTCAAAATGAATAAAAGGAAACATTTTCAAGCACCAGGATCCCAAAGGAAAAGGACTGGATTATTTCCCCTAGTGAAAACAGAGTGGTGAATGAGAAGTGAAATGAGGATTCACAGTAATAAAAATTGTACACACTATCTCTACTAAAGTAAAGATGGAGAAAAGAATGTGGGGGAAGGAGGAATCAATTTTCATGCTGTATATCCTAGGAGAACATTATTCCCATTAAAAGAAGAGCATCAACTTGGAAGTCTTTTTCCCACTATTATAAAAACCCCAAACATTACTACTTTAATACAACTAAGCAGTAATGTAGTAAGTTGCTAGGATCTGGAAGAAGTAAAAGCGGAAAATCAATTTCCTTTTTTTTTTTTTTTCCATTTGGAAGCTTTTATTGTACTTATGCAGCATAATCAATTTTGCTTTTATCTTTTCAAGCACTGAAGAAGATTGTTCTTCCAACTAGTAAGTACAATCAGATGATCATTAAAAAATGACAAGATAACAGGTACGTATTATTTATCAAACTGAGACAAGACTTCAAGTTGGTGTTGTTTTATTAATGCTTTACAGGTGTAGATTCAATTTTTTACCTGGTATTGCAGATGTTATGAGACAGATTTAGAGTGATAGGAGTTTCAGATGGAAAATCATTTTGTGAAATATTCTCTCCTAAAGAAAAGAATCAAAGATCTTATAAAAAAGAAGTATGCACAGAATACACATACACACAAACAGAATCATCAATGGTGTTAATCAAGTTCTTTCGCATTGGATTATCATTAACTGCATCAATTTCAAGGCATGCTACCTAGATGCATAGTCCTTAAGATGCATTTTATGATTTAGAAGTGATTACCAGAGTCTTAATGGAGAGATTCCTTGTTACTATCAAATTTAGAATTTTTTTTTTTTTGAGGCATTATAATTTGAGCAAACAGGAAAGACATACACACACTATTTGTTATCTATGAGATCACAGGTTCAGATAAATCACACACTATCATTTAGTAATGTAAAGTTTCAAACATACACAAATACACATGAAGGTTCCTGCACATTTTTTTAAAAGTCAAACCATTTTTTTGCAGGTACACACCCAAAGCTGGGTTTGCACCCTAAATTTTACTTCCAGTGCCACATCACTCTGGATAACTATGGCAGTGATTTTGAACTACTTTAGTGATATTCAGGTATCAGAGAATTGCAGTAATGAACCACAGCTCCCATTTCTCATACCAGTCAAGTGGCTCAGGTGTTCTGGCTACTTACACCTCAAAGACACCCATCCAAACCCAGCATCCTCAGATCTGAATGCTTTCACACATTCCTCCTTTGTGCATTTCTTAAATAGTTTCAAAGTTTAAAAAAACAAAAACAAAAACAAACAAAAAAAAAACCACCAAATACTGTGATGAAACAAATTCAAAGGCAGAAATTGCTTTGGCTAGTGACAGTTCTCCCATCCTTCCATGACAACTAACTGTGCACACTGCTCATTGAGGAGCCTGACAGTCATCTTCCTCTCCACAAAACACGTGTTCCTTTTTCTTAAAGAACTTTACAAAGTTCTTTAGATGTCTCCTTGTGTGTCTCAGAGGTGCTCTACAAAAGACAAGTTATGTGCCCCCCATGCCATGTTAGGCCTTTCCACTAAAACTCTGCCCACTGCTTGCAAAACTTACTGGATGGAAGGAAATGCCTGGTAGTAATCATTGGTTTTTTATCTCCATCTGAACTGCTGGTACTGCTCCAGCTGCCCCAGCTCCCACGACTTGCACGAACACTTCCTGACGAACTTCCACAATCTGAGCTTGAATCAGAGCAAAACTTCTCCAAGCACTTCTTTTTGGACCGCTGATAGAAGTTTTCTAAAGAAGTTGGGGGGAAAAAAAAATCAAAAAATCAACACAACATTTAAGGAAGTCTTGTCAGAGAAAAGTAATCTGAATCATGAATTTGCATGAATTCTCTGAATTTACTGATGAGAGAGAAAATTATATTCATGATAGCTTCAGTAACTGAACCAGCCCCCAACACAAGGAGCTTCCAACCTACATGACAGCCTACTAAAATGAATGCAAGTAAAGATACAGTGCTGTTATGGGTAATAAGTTGAAAAACAAAGTGCATAATGTCCTTTAAAATATATACTTAATACTTCAAACATGAAACATATCCTGGCTGTAGGAACATGCATACTAAGAGCAATGACAAAATGTTCCAAGTAATGAATTCTGAAGTGATAGATTCTCTTTTCTTATTATCTCATCAGAGATGCAAAGACCAATCCTATACAAATTGATATCTTTCTTTAGATCTCCTCTTCCCTGAAGTCAGGGAAAACATGATTACAATCTTGATGGAAAGGCAGGAAGCAGGTACCCAAGCTAGGGGTGTTTTTAAAAAGTGATACAGTTGCCGCAGTTAATACTGGCTATTGAACACAAAAGCAGACTATGAGTCTGTCTTTCCTTCACCAAGATCATTGCTTCAGACTGAATCGTTTTCTGGTTTGCACCACCAACCAACCCCATGGAGAAACCCACAGAGCCCTTCAGAAGTGAGCAGCTTTACTTCAGGCACTGCATCATACCAGTCCTGTCATCTTCGTGCCAGGGTTCAAATGGGAGAAAAGCACAGGTCTCTTGAGTATGGAATGCTCTACTGCCACAAAATCCAAATTGTGTTTCCTTCCCCATTTTAAGACAATTCAGATAGCATACCTGTTTCTCCCTGTATGGACAAGCTCCCAGCTTTTTGGTCTGCTTTACAATTTTCCCCATTACTCTGAGGACACCAGGCTCTCATTCCAATATTCGCTCTCAGATCCGGCCTTTCAAATTCACTGCATATATGTTTCAGCTCGCTCTGCTCCGGGACCCTAATAGAACCACACCCAAAAAAACATGTTTGCATTTTACATTTCATCTGCATTTTTCCTTTTCAGGCATTAAACACTTCAACTCACACAGCTATCAAGGCAAAGTGCAGGGGAAGCAGTAGGTTTGGGAGTCTTATTCCCTAGCGTCACAGAAACCTCAATTTTTTACAAAACCCAAAATGCAACATCCTATCACACAGACTACTACTTCTCAGGGGGAGTGGCAAAATGGCACGTGCATATTTAACTCCATTCTCTAATGCACTTGGCAGAAGGCAATCAGATGTTGCAGCAGTAAGCACAGTCTAGCAGTGTACAAAGATCTAGATACAAAGAAAAATGTGCCCTGTGTTCACTTCACTGGCATAATTATAACTAGAGTAAAATCACAACCTGAAGCCATCTTAAATTTTGCTAGTAAAAGTGAAATGAAATGTCTGCATCCAATGCCATAATCAGAGAGTATTAAGGAAAAATTATTAAAATTCAGCTGTCTCATTTCTGCAGAAACGGAATGGGTTCCATCTTCACTCAGCAAGCAGCAGCTGCTGAATTGGTTCAAGGAACAGATACTGAACTTCAGTATTTCACTGCTCATCTTTTAACCTTCCTACCTACAAAGGTGTGCATCCAGCAAAGATTTACACATGTCCTGACCTCCCACAAAATGAACAGAAATTTGTGTGCATGAGTTATAACAGCCCTTTCAGATTTACAATCTCCTTTGAAAGTCCACTGACCTCAATAGAAGCATTTGCAATAAAAATTAAGTCTGTGAAGGCTTTGTAGGATTGTGACCTTAATTCAAAGGGTTGGGGGAGGGGAAGGAGTAGGATTTTCTTCTCAGAAGTGTTTCTATTCTAGCAGCAGTTTATAGCTAGTATTTTTTAATAATTTAAACAACTTAAATTTTTTAAAAATCAAAAAATATTTAAAACTAATTTATAACTGACTTTAAAATGCATTAACACAATTCTCAGGGGGGAATAAAAAGTAACTTTCCACCATGCTCACTCAATATTCTTTAAATCTCGTGCTGCTCTAGTTTTTTAATCATTATAGCAAAAATGCAAGCTGCTGTCTCATTTCTACCCATTTCTCTTCCAAAATTGGTAGAGAACAACATTCCCCCAGTTACTCAATATAGCAGATGACTCTCCTGAAGGTGGAATCATTTCAACAATTTTATTTTCCTCTTTTCACTGAAGAGAATACAGGACTGGAACTGCTCCACACGATACACAAGGGGAAGGAAGCTACCACCCAAACTCCAGAGACAGCACATTCCAGACTCTAACAGAGAGCTGCCACTGCTATGCAGAATGGGCTGCATCTGTATACATGCAGATTTACAAGTGGAATCTTTTAAAATGTTTTGGTTTTGCTGGTCATACTTAGCACTTCACTGTCCTAAAAATAAATGTTCAGGCCAGGATTAAAGTGTGTTTCTTTAAATAGATAAAGCAATCCAGCCTAATATACTATGCAAAACCTACAGAAGCATTACAGCAACTCTGGGTATCTTCATGATTTGGTGAGGCAATACATACCTTGTAGATATATTTACATTCTTCTTCTTATTTTTCCTAGATGTTCTATTTCTATTCCAATTCATATTTGGTACATTTCCTTCCTTCTTCTCCTGAGGTTTCTTCTTCCTATATGCATCTTCTTGCTAAAGGCAAAAATACAAGTGGAAACAATAAATGCATTATAAAATGAGCTTAACTTAGTCAATGAACTCCATGGGATTTTTCTAGCTAAATCTGTCTGGACAAAATGACCTGACCCAAATGCACAGTTACTTCATGATTTAGTGGCTTTCCACAGCACATTCTCTTTCCAGCACCATCAATCTAACCAGCCTTTCCAAGACTCTGTCCATCAAGATAGCAAGAGATGTTGAGAAAGAAATTTTCTAATTCCCAAACTTAGCATTTCCCCTTTCACAGCATCTAGCTCTGACTTGCAGGGAAATAGAAAAATGGAGGAGAAAAAGTAAAGCAGTCAATAAAATTCCCAATGTGCTAAAAACAAAAAACATCTGCCAGATTTATGATCAGCTGGTGTGCAAGTTCAGCAGCAATAAATCCTCCCTTTCCTCAGCAGCTGGGGGGGGTGGGGGAAGGCATTCATTTGAATTACAACTGAGGAAATTATGGAGAAAGTCACCGACAAATACTAGTCATTTCAAAAAATGCAAGAAACAAACTGAGCGCCATCAGCCACACATGAAAACAAGTTTGCAACAGCAGTTCCCAAAGCAAGACTAGACAGTGTCTTTTCTGATATATTCTCCAAGCAATGTAAGCAATTCTTCCTTACATCGTTTTGCCGTGGGATTTCTATCCATGGTAATACAAACAGAATCCAGATTCTCAGGTTTACTAATTGCCTGATGAAGTTCTTTTAGTGTTTTATGCTGCCTGCAACAAAGGCACAGTCTGATGTGTTTATCATACTCAGAAACCAGGGATGAAGAATGATCCTTCTCAGCAACTTCACAATCTGCTAAAGGGCTTCTGCCTGCTGTATTCTCAAATGTAGGTTCCTGATGGAAAGCCCTTGGTTTGGAGATCAGGTCTGCAAATAAAGCCCACCTGCCATCCAGAGAGTGCCCCCACATCATTAGTGTGGCTGACAAAGTTGGCATTAGACTCCAGTATGATTGTGCCTGCTTTGACTGTAACAATCTCTGGCTGTGATATGGCTGGTTTGATTTTTAACCAAACTGTTCACCATTCCATAAAGCAGCATTAATACACAACGGATGTGGGACAGCACATCTGCATACCTCCTCATTCATCTGACTTTCAGTATTTCAGATCTGTGACATTACATAATAGTCCCTACATACACATACATACCTATACGGGTGTGTATATATACGTACATAAACTATAAAATGATAATTATAAATTTGAAAAACAGGAAGAGCACAATACAAACCTCAGAAGAAGTAATCTCCTCTTTTGTATAGCATGGAGTCTCTTCCTTAGGTCCCTTATTTATCTTTTTCTCTGTGGAAGGCTTTAGGTTGATCTGCTTTTTTAAAGTCTCGCAGTTTTCTGTTTCATTCCTGAGAGGCACTTGCTGGCTATTCCCTACAATTAAACAATAGCAACAGTTTGCACAGGAAGAGAAGGGGCTCCCACTCATAACCACATCCCTTTCTTTAAAAACAGCCTTGTGCTGCTTTCCTAAACACTACCAGACTGTCTAGGCTGATGATACTGAAAATTTCAAACCCAAAAGCTATCGCAGTGTAAAAATTGTTACAGCAGTTGCAAAAAGTATATTTGTGTTGGTTCACGGTCATGAGCACACCACTCTCAGTGCATGCAGAGATCACCAAGTCCTGCTCATCTCATCTCAATTTGAGCTTCTTGGGTCTGTAAGGGTATGAAGCTAGAGAACACCGGGCTAAAAACACAAAGAGGAAAAAAACCCTGCAAGCTGCATGGGGAGAGAGGACAGCCTTTACTTGGTGCTTGACTCCTCTGAAGTGTCCTCTGCATTCACTATGAAGACAAAGGGAAGTCATCCTTTCTTTAGCATGGGCTCCCCCCTAGAAGTTCTTTCGCTTGAGAGGCTTATGAGGAAGAACTATTTTGATCTAAGAGTCCAAAAGACAAAAGCTTCAAGAAGAAGCCTGTCTGAACAACTAGCTGAATTGCTCAGCTGAGTCACATTCCTCTGCCTGGGCCAGGACAGGACAGAATTAACTTTGCCTCTGTGATCAGTTGCCTTACTCTGATCAGTTCCAGGTATCTCAGAGATCTGCACCATATCCACAGTGATCGGCTACCAAGGCTCTCAGCTGCTCTGCATGAGAAATGTCATCGCTTTCTGAACTGAACAGGCCTCTCAACTGGGAGAGGCACGCCCAAACATTTTTACAGTTTCCTACCAAGCAGCTACAACATCCCAGCTCTGAGTCAGACAGCATCTCCCCTCTGGAGCAAGCAGCCCTGGGGACTGCAGAAGGAGCACATGTGAACCAAACACCAGGCAAGGGAGACTGCCAGAGCTCTAAAGAACACTCTGCTGCTCTCCAGCATACAAGCACGTGAGTACCCGAGGTCCTGCACTCCCTGTTTGCACAAAGCCAGGCCTGTAACTATAATCAAGATACAAACACTGCAACATGGTCCTTTTTAGACTTAACATATCCTACCTACTAAATGTCTTGAAACACAGAAATACTCACATGCCTGATAGTGCAGAAAACCACAACTGCTAACAGACAACAGGGAGATTACCTTTAGTGCTTTACTACTGAATACAATGAATGATCTCCGGATTCAAAGCAAAGAATAAGCAGCAGTGCATATGAAGAATCTCAAAATACCTGGTAAGAATGAGTGAAACAATCTTGCCTTCACCTGGGATTACACACCTGTACCTGCTACAGCTCACAGATAACAACACAGTAAGAAGCACCGAGCCCATGGCAACAACTACACAGCAGAGCAGGGCCTGAAACCCCTCTCTGATGGCTCACTCCCTAAATAAATTGCCACAGCTGCAGCAAATCCCAGTTTTCACCATTCAATTACTTTGTCAAGTGCCTCAGTAAAGCCAAGCTTCCAGAGAACAGATTCTCCTATCCTGCTTTTGATTTCTCCCAGTTGTCTTTTTTTTTTCTCCTTTCTGCTGTTTTAAAAAATTTTAATTGTGAACCTGAGAGATTAGACTTCCCAGGCAGCTTAGCCCCACAATTTCAAAAAAAGAAAAACAAGATAAAAAATATAGCTATGCAAATACTAAGGAAAACATCAATTTGCAGATTCCTACCACAATAGAAGTTCACATTACTCTGATGTCAGGTTTTTATTATTTTGGGTGGTTTTATCAAAGGAGTTCTGAATATCTGCTTCTCAATGTCCCTGCTTAGCGATTCAAGCACTGTATTTTAAGTGGACTTGAAAATAGCAAACTGGGATCCTTCTGAATATCTGACAAGGGCAATTTGTGTCTTATAAGCAGATCTATTACGTAAATTATCTTAACAGTTAAAATGCTACAACAAGCCTGAAATCTGTAAACCAAGCAAATTTATGACTTATGAAACAACTTTAAATGTAAACTGCTTCCTTAGGAATGTAAACAGACAAATCACAGTGAACACATAAGAAACATCACATTCCCTTGTTCCACACAAACGACAAAATCCTGATCCACAGTGAGCTCATCAGAAGACATCACCTAGTAATTTAATTTAAACTGAGAGAACTTGAGAAAAAATTACCACTAATTTTCCTAGAAATTTCTTGCAGTTCCAGCTGTTGCTGAGGTGAATTTCTGGACAAGTGACTTTCAGGTAGCTTCTTGGACATCTTCACAGAACAGAACTCCTGTTCTTTGAGCTCATCTAGATTTTCTGAAGTTTTAAGGTTAGTTTCCTTAGGAAACATACATGTTTGAAGATCTTCCTTCAGATCACACTCTGAAGAAGTATTTTTAATGAGAACTGTATTTTTCAGTGTACTTTCTTCTTTACCCAGAAAGTCTTCTGGAAGAGTTAAATTCTTGTTCACGTTTATGCCATTTGCATATTTCAGAGTTACCCAGTTCTCACTGACAACATCAGTGCAAATGTCCTCTTTTGGTGCTGAGATTTGGTTCTCTGCAATCTGGTTCTGTTTCTCATCAGCAGCTGCAATGGCACTGCCAGCCACTGTGCTTGGTTTCTGCTTGCTGTAGTAAACTGAACATTTGTGTTTCTTCTGGGAGTGGCTGTAGGTGGCAGGACTCCTCTTTGCCGCGCTCTGGCTCCGGCTGGAAGCGGTGCCTACAGACAGGAAGCCCTTCCCTTTACCTTTATCTGAGGAGCTATAGGAATCCATAAATGTCTTACAGCTTCCCCTGGATGAAAAAAAAAAAAAACTCAGTAATTTGGGATTTGTTTTTCTTTACAAAGGCATCATGAATTTTATGATTATAAAATAATCGTTATAATAATTATATATCTTTATGAGATATTGTTGTAAGATAAGAAGTGAGGGGCATATTCACAAACTATGAAATTGCTTTAGGTCTTCAATTTACCATACCAGCTAAGCACATTCAGTGAGAATTAAGCAAGACTCTTAAGTATTTGCTCAGACTTCCAACACACTTACATGCTTCAGTAAGTGCCTAACTGACCACTCAAGAGGGTCAGATTGAGAACCATCAATGTATTTTCCATTCTTTCTATGGTTGCCACACATGATGTAGCTTTTACTTTCATCATCCAATTTTTACCTTATGTATTACTGGCAATATTCAAGATTAATAAACCCCTGAGTTCCCCCATTCCTCCTGGGCTGAGGTAGGAGTTCTCTAAAAGAGGCAGCTTGGAACACTGTCTCCTTTAAACCTGCCCACAGCAATGTCAGAATACAGACAGGAAGCACCGCCCCACAATAAACAGGGTAGAAAAGAAGAAAAAAAAAGTATTTTTACTTGTAGGAATCAGAGCTGATTACATCAACAGAGTTGCTGTTCTGCTGTGGTGAAGCACTAGGATTTGGCCTCTGTCTTGATTTCATGAACTCTGCTAGAATATACTGGGCTTGCTGGAAGGCTATCAGAATCACTCCAAGCAGGGACAAACTGCCAAAGAAAACAACAGATACTGGTGTCTACAACTTTCAGGAATATTCAGTGAAGAGTTAAAAACGTTCTAACAAGACACCCTTTTCAAATATTTTGTTAGTAAATTCTAAGTAAAAAGACAGACAAGAAACTCCAGATACAGCTTTAAAAATTATAGTTGTAATAGTATTTTCTTTTGCTTTTTTTAGGTTGTAGCCCTTACTAATTATTAGCTCTATAAAATAATTCAGTCATGAACTTTACAAAGAAAAAAAAAAAGAACAAAGAAAATGTTCACACTAAAAGATATAATCCCTGATTTAAAGATAATTTAGAAGTAACTGTTTTGTAGTGAGTCTTACATCATATCATCATATGATACCTATCACCCTGCTGTTCATTCATGATAGTCATTATTTTGTATTTATTATTTCTAGTATTAATTAAATACTATTTCATTTCCTAGAGAAAATACTGGCATAAAATGAGCTACAAATGCCATCACACTTCTGAACTAAAAACGTAGATGCAAAATATCCTCTCTCTAGAAGATTTTTCTAATTCATCAAACCACCCCCTATATCGCACAGTGTAAATTTTCTTAGCAGGAGAACAGAATGAAAAATTCCTCGTTTTTCAGATCCCTGTACTCTTCTTCTGTTGCATCCAGAACCAGGCTAAGTGGTCACCTTCAGTGAAGTGTTGCTTCATCTGTGCTCTGTTTCCAGTGCCCAAACCACGCAAGCAGCACAGCTGTGCACGGGGATCTCAGCACCCGTGTGTCACCACCACGACAATCACATGCACTGCATCTTGCAGGACCTCTGGGGTGCTCTGAGGAAAGCCTCACCTGACAAAGAGGACAGTGAGCCTCCAGAAAGACTCCTCCCAGCTGGGTCCTGGCACCACATCTGCACACAGTGGTAGCAGGTGGTGGGGGAGAGTCACGTTGAGCGTGAAGTGGAACTCCAAATCAGCAGCAGTCACCAGGGTGAGCTCACGAATTACCCACGAAGATGTAAAGTCAGGAGTGAATCTGTCAGGAAAAACAGAGGTGGAGTTATTTCTCACTGCTGGGATGAATTTTATTTTCTGAAGGCACGCTGATATCAAAAATACAAATAATATGACAACGGCAACAACAGCAATAATAATAAGTATGAAAACCAATTTAATAATGTTTACCAATAATAGTACTCTTGAAATTACTAAGAGATTGCCTCAATATAAATATTAAATAATAATTTATTAATCTATTAACAGTTTAGTTAACATCTATTAACATGTTAATCTATTAACATCATATGATTTAATAATATCTTTTAAAGCACATTTATATGAAGTGTCCACTATCTGCTTGAACTGTGCAGGTGGCATTAGGTCATCTTAAACTGGCAAAATAATTGACTTTATTATGACTCTTCACAATACTCTTACTACTGTGACATGTTTTCCTTTTATCAAGGAAATGCACATGCTCAACTCAGGTTAATCAACAAAAGTACAGCTGTCCAGCATACAGCCAGCATGATTTCAGAAAGGGCCAGGTACTAGGGTACAAAGCTGGGAAAATGGAAAGCAGAAGAAACACCAGATTTGTCTTTCCTTCCATTTCCCTGGCCCATCTCATTATTCTACTTAATTGCTAGAAGGTGTAACTTGCCTTTCCAATCAGTAGAATTTTTTTGTATGGGAAACCATAGTTACTTTGATACAGTAACATTAACTTTACTTTTGCTTAAGTCACAGTATCTTTCACTCAAGGATAGTTCAAAAATAATCAGTTTTACATTGTGTGCAATGGTGGGAAAACATGACTAGATTGTGGTCAGGCCACTTGGAACAAGCTTAGAGAATAACAAGCAAGTAAAAAATTGTGGCAACTCTTTTGTTTTAATTCATTACTTTATAATGCACTGATAAAAGCATATATGCTGCTTTTTTAAAAAATAACAGGTCATTTAAAGAACCAGTATTATATTATCTGTGTGTTAGTGTTATTCTGAAGGAAATGCTTACTAAACTTCTATTCAAAATTTTGTGTGTGGTATGCTATTGGAGTGTCTGTTTCTGAAATTCATTATTTCAAATTTCCACTTCAGTTATTTTGTCAACAAATTAGTCATTGCTTACACAATGCTGATTTCACGTGATGAGTTCTGAGCCAAGAAAAATTCCTGACAGTCTAACACTTCAAATCCATATCCTTGGCAACTGTAACCATTGATTTTCATTGATGAAATTGTTATAGGAAGAGGCCCAATATTCTCTACTTTGAAGTTCTTCGTAATGGATAGAATTTGCTTGCTGTCTTTCAGTTCTTAAAGGAAAAAAAGAGAGCAATTATTTTCCAGTGCATAAAATTATTTTCTTACATTCATTAATAAACTGCTGTTTTTACTTACAATTGAATTTAAAAACCCATAAGTGACCAAGATTTAATACGAACTGTTCCGCAGTAGCGTATTTCTAGAACTCTTAACTATTTTCAGCCAGACATTTGACAAAATAGAATCTACACTTTTCATGGCCAAGCTCTTCAGCTTCTACCATTCTGTCTATGTAGCATTAATGCTCTGTATTGGTACTAGTGCACAACCAGAGACACATGTCCCCCTAACTCACGTCGTCTGCAGTCCATCAGTGTAGCTTCTGGCACTTTAAATCGAAGGGATCCTCCTGCACCAGGGAGTCTTCCCCCTACTTTAAGCAATTCTTTGGCTCCAAAGCCTTCTACATTGACCACATCCAGAACAGTTAAGTTGTTTCTGCCACAAAACAAAAATCAAGCAATCAGCCACTGAAGCACAAATCAAGGTTGCAAAATCACGGCTTTGCTCTCTAGGTGCAAACCAAGACAACAGTAATAACTTTCAATAACAAAAATCAGTGGCCAAACGTGGACAGGTTTTCCCTAAACAGAGACAGGATCACTCCAGAACCAGTCACCAGTGAATTTCACAGTGAAGGAGCAAGCTTAGTGACCAGTAGATAACAACAGTGCCACCTAGTAAAAATGGTTGCTTCTTCAATAAATTCCCTTTTCCTACAGAGGCAACCAATGTTTGGCTGCATAAAAGATTCACTGGATCCAGAACTCTTATCATTATGAAGTCAGGTTGAAAATAGCAAAGCCACACAATGTGTTTCTCTCAACTCAAAACTGCCTCAGTACAGTCACATGCATTTTATAACCCTATGACCACATATCAAAAAATTAATAACTGAGATAAAAGGCACAAAGGCATTTTAAGCAATTTTTATTAAACCAGATGTATTCTGACTTTCAACTTTTAATCATTTGTCTATGTGCCAGAACTTTGAAAATTCATTTTCACATTGAGCTGCTTGATTCTCACTTACAACTTGGCTTACCTGATTAAAATAAGGGAAGCTACTCTTTTGTAGTCAAGAGGTGTAAAGATTACACCAACTTTTCTGGTTTCCAGTGGCTGTAAACTTAACCAAAGCATCTCAGAACTGCATTTCTTGCTGATGAGGTCCTCTTGATGTGCATTCTGTCAAACAAAAAATGCACTTCTTACTCACAGAAAATGTGTGTTTAAAAATGTCAATAAAGAAAGCACTGTATCACTACTCAACACCACACAGAATATTTTTGGCAAGGTGCAGAAACTGCTAACTAACTCATTACACCAAAGTTTCCTTTTGACAACATAAAGCATCAGATAACGTTATTTATTTGAGCAAAAGTTCATATTACTGCACTTAATATGAGGAACATATTACTTCATTATTTAAAACAGTTTTTACTTGCTCAGATGGAAAAGAAATTATATAGAGTCTTTCATATTCAAGGAATCCTGAAACATTTCACAACCCAAGAAGTGACAGTGTACTGATTGCACAGGGAAATGTGGCAACCATTATACCCTCAGTGTATGGCTTGCAACATGATTCAAGTGAGAGGGGGACTGCTGGCAAATATGCTGATGACTTGAGTCACTGGAAAGAAGCCAAAGAGAATTCTCTACTATATTAATTGAAAACCAGAACTACCAGAAGTTCACTTAGTCTGGAAATAATGTAAATTTTCTTTTAAAATTTTTTTTAAAGACTGTTGTTTATTCTTTCTGCCTTTGAAAAATGAAATGCTCCTCCAGAACTGGGGGTTCCTTCTTAGAAAGGGGTGATCAGATACCTACAGCAGTCAAAAAACCCATATACATTCTAAAATGGGCTGTCACTTGGTTGCTTCTCAGTTTTTGGGTGTTGCACTAAGAGCTTTTCTGATATTTTTCAGTTCAAAATGTTTTTATTCTTTGTCTATTTTATGAAAAATAACACACAAAAACTATCAGAACCTGCTTTGAATAGTCAGTATTTATTAAAAGCAAGCCATGTATGGCATTTGCAAACTTCTCCATGTTACTCCACGCCTAGGGAAATGGTGCTAAATGGAAAAAATTAAGTATTAACAACTATTGATTTGGCTAACAAGGCAAGATCTATCTCATATGTGTTGAAAATCTATCTAACCATGCATGTTCCCCATAGCTCTTCAAATCTAATGAAAAGCATGCGTTGCACACATTGATGTGAAGATCTACAACTATTTTTCCATTTGGCTAAGAGGATGATGTGTGGGACTCACCCTGTGCTACCTTCCCTTTTTCACAGTGTGCCCACAGGCTAGGATTTATGAACTGCTGTCTCCTCTCTTTTATAACAACTCTTACAACTGTTGCCAGAAAGGAAAGGTCAGCTTTGATTAGCATAGCAAGCATACTCTTTTCTTTTTACAAGGTACAAATATTTCATTAAGATCTTAAAGCATAGGTGCAGAAACATGTACCTACACAGGGCATCAAAGATGAAGCTGCAAAAGTGCCCAAACAGCAATGAAAATACATTAATTCTGGGCTTTTGCAGAGTCCAGAAGTCCTAAGAAGAAATTCTCTGGGTTTTCTGGATAGTACTTCGGTCACTAAAATATGCCAGCATCCCTGATACAGCATTTTCTCCGTCATCCATGACACAACACATCTCAGGGTTTAAGCACAGCTCAGCACTGGTGTGCCACAGCCAAGTGTCACCACACTCATGCAAAAAATTAGGCAATGGAAACCAGAGAGAGCCATGACATTCCAAACCTGAATCCAGAAGTTGCAATGGCATGAAGCTGAGATATAGAAATCCCAGCTCCTCCCCGCTTAAGTACCCAACACACCTCCCCCTCTACTGAGAGGATAACCAGCCAGCTCCTGACATCCCTGACTCCACAGCCTGACACCTCATGGTCAGCCTGGAGCCAAGGGTGAAGTCCCAACAACACATCCACCTACTTGCAGGCATGCATGTGCTTCCTCCCTACAGCTGTATCCAAAACTGACTCAAAGCCTGAAAATAATTAACTGCAACGATACAAACCTGATGAAGAATCAAGAAAACACTGTGAAACTGCTTCAAATTGCACTTGGGAAGAACCCAGAAGGTAGCATAGCTAGCAAAAAAAAAAGAAAAGATCTCTCTCTAGTGTATCAGATCACTTCTACCAAAATTAAATGTCTTACCCCGTGAGAACATTCATCCATCAGCCTGAATTCGGTGGTGGTGAAATTAATAGACTGCACATCTATGGCAAACCTAAATAAACCAAAACAAAAAGTTAAGCCCTTGAAATCCAAGAACTGCAGAACTGTCAGAACTGCATTGCCTTATGCTGGCATCTATTCTTAAATAAAGACTACTTTCAAAATAGCATTTCGGCAATGTGAAATAGGGTGGAAATGTGGGTCTGCATTTCAGTAGAATACTCTGCAAATTGGTTTTATGTGGTTTCCCCACATTTGGAAAACAGATAAATGGCTGGGCATTTTAGGTCTGTTATGTAGGATATTGCAAAATATCAGAGTCAAGAAATACAATTTCTAAGCCACACAAACACAAATTCCCCAAAGCTCTTTTGGCTCACATAACTGTTAAGAAATAATCATTATTAAATCTCATATCATTTATTCAAATACCCCTCTTTCTGCTCATTAATTGTTTGGGATAAATTTCTATTTTCCATCACATAATTTGCAAATCGAATTCACTTAAAAGTAATTGATTTGTTTGTCCAAATGCAAATTATAAGCATTTAACATTGGGTGTTAAAAACTGACAAAAGAAAACCAACAAATAAAATGTAGATTATTGAGGACTAATGGACCTCCAGCCACTGAACTGAAAACTTACTTGTCACAACTGCCTATGACATTAGCTTAAAAAGAACCAGTTAATGGATGTGATTTTCTGGTGAACTTACAAGATCTGCAGAAACAAAGGTGTGCAAATACAGAGAAAATGTAATTGCAAACCACTAGAAAGAGTCTATGTGAAAATCATATTTAGTATGCAAACAGATGCAGTTATTAATGTGCATATATACATATACACAGACATATATATGCACATGCATGTACCTACGTAAAGAAATGAGGTTAAGGAAGCAATTACACAGGGATCAGGACCCCAAATAAGCAAGTTACACCTAAGCACAGGAGTAATCCCACTGCCTCTAACCACACAGTCCCACCAACTGTAACATTTTTCAAACCTAAGTGTGACAGGGCTTATTTTGGTGGACTTCACTCACCAGGTCCCTTTACTGTACATCTAACTCTTCTCTAGATTTCTCATTAGATCATCTCAATTCTAACACAAAGTCTAATACAATGCAGAAACTTCTACTTAGCTGACCCTAAACATTTATGCTGAGGATGCCCTCTCTGGACCTGCATTTTTCTTCCTGGTTCCTTCAACCAGGGTTATTTACCTGAGAAAAGGCTAAGAAGAAAACTTTTCCTGGTGGGATGGGGTTCAGATACTCTCTTTTCACTGATCTGTCTACAGATCCTATAGATACCAACTAGCATCGTGAGGAGATGCACCACCCCAACTCTCTAAGCTGTTTACCTCACCTGGGCAGCTTGCACTAAGCCTCACATAACTACAATTTATATCTGGCAGACACAAACTCACTTAAAACATGTTCAACTTGTGTTTTATCAATGACACACACATTACAAAGGCGTGCACCATACAGGGAGCTGCCCCGAACATGGCTGTATCTTCCAAAATTGGGCCAAAACATAATCACCACCTAAGTTACATTTTGAAAAACTAAATAAAACCTAATAAGTAACAATCATAAGGCATAGCAAGTAAGATCTTTTAAAAGGGAAACCAGTATCCTGAGATAGTTATTACCATTTGTTCAGCAGACTCAGTGAAGCTTGGGGATCAGGGTAGTAAGAAAGAGGCAGAAGCTGCAACGTAACTGGGAAGGATGAAGGGTTTCTTAGTACGAAATATTTTACCTAAATGGTTTGGAGGGGAAAAGAAAGAGTTAAAAACTACATTATTTAAGAACTGGTTGGTAAAATAATTCAGCACTGGCAATACAAGCTGCATTTTCAAGGGACTTCAATCTGGCTTCTGTCTTAACGCACTATAATCACACAGGCACGTGACTGCATGTAACAGCAGGACATGTCACCACAATGTCATAATTTGCAAAATCAACTAAGATACATTTTGAACCACATGTACAAAAACACAAACCGCACCCGCTCCCCAAACAACCTTTTCATTTGGATTTTGATTTATGCAGGCAGATGTGAACAAAGCTCTTGCACAGAAGAAAGCGAAGTTAGTGAGGTGCCACCCTTTCTTAGAGAAGTCTGAATGCAAGCAGGTTATAAAAAATTCTGTAATAACTAACAATTAAGTTGGACAAATGGAATATTAAGGTAATTCACAATATGTGCATATGAAAACAATTTCCATATGACTGGTTCTGGCCTAGGCTAGGTTAGTAGAGACCTAAATCTGACAAGAAAGGAATAATTGTCAGTGTGGCTGGAAGATACATTGCTCTGCAAGTGATGTATCTCTCATAAATGTTTTCAATACTTCTATTACACAAGGCAGTGGCATAAGGAAGGCCATCCTGTACAGCCTTACATGCATCACTACTGACAATACACCCTAACCCTAGTCCCACATTCAATTATTTTACCACAAGCACGTTACTTATACAATGAACGCAAGGAAAGTCTTAACTAAAAAAATTTGTTATTTAAAACCTACACAGCCTTTTTTCTTCTCCTTGCGCTGAAGTATTACAAATAGGAAGCTAGAAAACTTATCAAAGAGCCAAAGGGATACAAATTTAGTGTCTTAACTGAGTTCAAAACACCAGCTCATAAGCAGTATGAAAATGTTAAGCAGCACCAAATATTAACATAGACTCCATTATTTAAACAAGCTAAACAGACATCAAGTCAGAAAAAAGCACAGCAACAACCATCCTCACCATACTACTTTTAACAGCTGTGGCACTGAAGTTGAGTGTAAGGCCAGGCTCTGTAGTCAACCGTGGCAAGAAAAAAGCAAACGATTCCTCTTCAGAGTTCTTCTGCTGAGCAAAGCGAGCCGATCCCAAAATACTTCTCCTGCTTTATGGGCAAAAGCAGAAAACTTAGTTAGATTCAACTTTTTGTTTTCTTTCAAATGAAGAACAGCAGCAACAAGACGATTTGCTACAAAATGAAGTCCACAGAGCTGTGGCCTAGTGGCAGAGAGTCAGCATAACTTCTGCATATGCAGGCCAGGGATTAAAAACCTTGAAAGCCTTTGAAGACCCTGGAAAACTGCTATGCAACCTACTGATGAAAGACTCATGCAACTCCATCAATGAGCTGGAAAAACATGCTTGGACTGCTTTCATGCCAGGTAGCCCTGGTGAGATAAACAATATAGTCAGAATATTATTTACACTCTAGGCTGAAAACCTTACTTGTGGCTGGTAGTGCCATGAAATGGAAGCTGGGGGTGTCTGGGATGCTCTGAAACTCCACATGCTTCAAGGGAACTAACTTAAGTGTAGAAAATGATCCAAAATGTTTTGTTCTAATTAAAAAGACTTCAGAACAGAAATAATCTTTCTTACAACACTGGACGGGCTTGAATTAAGAACATCAACTGAGACTGTACAGACCTGCATGCTTCTCCACGTCTTATTTTTTGCCATCTTTCAT
>VWZN01014794.1:264637-288648 GCA_013396955.1 Regulus satrapa
TCACAGAATTCCCAGGTTCTGGACCCAGGTTATGCACATTTTCTGGTAATATTGAGTTAGTGGACAGTTTTATCATTCTACCTCAACATCTCTTGAGAAAATATGTATGAAGAACGAAAAGGACAATATATCACCAATGAGAACTTATAGAAGAGGCTTAAATATTAAAATTTAAAAAAAAAAGTTTCAAGACAGACCATAGCTTAGTACATGCTACAGAATTAGATGTCTGAAATACTCTGTGTACTCAGTATCCTCAGCCATTTATATACCCCAAGAAAAGTGATTTTTTTTTAAAAAAACCCATAAAACTAAGTATTTGCATGAACAAACTCAATATTCTCATTGAAGTCCTGCTATATAAAATGAATTTTCTGCAATAGAACTACTGTCAGATGCCAAAAATACCCTACCTGAATCAGACTTTCCCAAATAGCACTGAATATCACAGTGGGCAATTGCTTCAAAATTAAGATCTCCGTGCTGGAAAAACAAAACAAAAATATCATGAAAGAAGAGATCAAATTTTCAGTTTCTCAGGGTATAATTTTGTCGAACCAAGTAAGAGAATTAAGGCCTTGAATTAAGATAATTAAATGCCAAAAGAACTATAATTCCATCACTGTTCAACTCTGGGGACTTAACTTCGCAATGTTCAGAATGGTTTAACAGAGTGATCTGGTACTGAGCTTTTCTTTCAGGACTAAGAACAGATTTCTGGCCTCAGAGAGACACTGCTATAGTTGGGTTTGCAGTGCCTAACAATAATTCAACACACACAATTGAAGACAATACCTTGGACACAGTCGAATATATCTGCAGAGGTATTTCAAACATTACTCCCACATTTGTGGACAAACAAATACTAGAGAGCACATTCGTTACAGTGTCTTTCACACTGAGCTTCAAAGAAAATACATTCCAGCAGCCTGGAGGTAGAGTCAGAGGTTCAGCAAAGTTCAGAATCTGAAAAGAATCCAACGACAATTGAATTAAAATTGGTACAGCACTTTCTGATGCAGGTCTTGAAAAATGCAAACATTCTTGTCCTTCGTGTTTTTGCTGTTTTACAAAGAGTGCACTTTTGCAAATCTCAGAATCAAAACATAAAAAAGAGCCATTTAGATGCCTACATCATGTGCTTATTCATAAGCCAGATTTGAACCAAGCAGTTATGCCAGTGAATTATCAGCTCTAAAGCTCATCTATGCACTAAAGGCTTCTGCTACAAAGAAATGCTGAATCCTAGAGAGCACATTCAACAAACACACACATTCAACAACTCTCAGAACAGAGTAAGAGTCTGTAATTTGATGCATCTGTAGCTGCAACTCAAATGAAAAAATTGTCAATAAAATAATAAAAACTTACAAAAGCAAGCTGGACAGTGAGTAATGCCTCTTGAGACAGTAACCTCAGAGTTACAGATGTACATAAACCTTTATTTTCAACTGATTTCAACCAGCTCTAAGAACACCGAGTTCTTCAAAGAATATATTTTGTGTATCAAAGGTCCATATCTTTAAATCAAACTCAAAACATTGAACATTCATGGAAGAAATAAAGCTTACCTTTACTATGTTCTTTGTTTCTCTGGCTATGAAGACCTCATTCAATTCAATGCTGAAGTAAAAATTATTTGTAAACCACATGGACCAATATCCTGAAGTATTATGATGTGGTTCTATATGAAACAGTGCTGCAGAAGGATCTACATCAAAATACCTACAAGTGAATACAGAAAAAAATATAAACACACCCGCTACCGCCCTTGAGTACACAACAAGTGGTATATGTAAGAGCAGATACCACATGAGAGTTCTTGTACAATGAGGCTCTTCTAAGTTTTTCCAGAGAAGAACAAAATTGTTTATTTGGGAATAATTACAAATGAAAGTAAAAATTCACAACAAGCATGTAAAGTTGTATCTACCCCCTTGTTATGCTATAGTACAACATTGCCTATGGCTTTGTGTTACAGCAGGCTGGATGAAATTGGCAAAAGATGACTGAAGCAAGAAAAGACTTCACATTTTTTCTAAGACTATCCAGCTTTTGGGTTGCATTAACAAGGGTGCTGGAAATTTTATCGTAGACTAAGCAACATTTATATGATATGAGCTGCTAAGGCACATCTTTTCATTGGCTCCTAAAATTCTTCTTGGGATAAAATACAGAATTATTGCTTTAAATGTGACAGGTCAGTTTTGGCAAATGACATAACAATAGGATGAAGCCTTTCACTGACCTTGGAATCACAGAGTGACAAAGGAGGTTAACTGCATCTCTTAAAACTAAGGTACAGTATTTTTATTATAGTATCAGTGAACGTTAACAAACAAAAATCCACTGTCAACCTACCCTTCCATCACAGGACAGAAAAGACAGGCTTTGAGTGTTGTAGTGCCTTTCAAAACATTGTTCTTCTTGTTGTCAGAATACAGACTATCACTGTCACAGGATGCAGCTGGGAAAGAGCAAAACACATCAGCCAGAAGCATATCCAAAATTATCTTAATATGAAGACTCGAAAGAACACTAAAAAGGAGAACCTTTGCTGGTACAATCCTCACACAGGTGAGTAAAGCATCTAACTGGTTGAATCCTAAGACTCAACCTTTTCAGAGGTATCAAACCTTGCCTTAAGAAGTATTCATGAATGCTGAATACCTTCAAAAATACATACACAATAAGGCTGTGAAGAGCAACCTGACCAATTTTAACCACGTCTCATTGGCACAGTGTTCTTACTGATCAGAGCACGCTGTCTCCTTTTAACAAATGAAAACCTGCTCTGAAAAAGATAATCACTTAACATAATAGTCCCTTCTTTCTTATTTATCCATGTTTTCCCTAGGAAAAACATTTCTTTGTGTCATTATGAAAGCAGCCTGATTCATTAATGTTTAAAGTCTGTACACTGCAGTCTAGTGGTCAAAATAGGAAACAGGCTGGAGTTTGGAATGCTTAAATGCCAATCTCTGCTCTTCCACAAACATGTCTGGTTTCAGGCAAACCTCTTCAATGGTCCTGCCAAGAAATGGCATAGAAAATGACCACCCAAGCACAATAGCCTTTTAGAGAACGTGTTTCAAACAGGAAAAACCCATAAACTATAAACGGATGTTGAAAAAGCATATTCAATAATTATGCTTATTGTAAAATCAACTAACATTTTAGCAACTGTTTTTTTCCCCTTTTTTCAAGCATGTATAGCTTAGAGCCTTCAACCAGCATAAGAGGAACCACATACACACAAAAAGGGTGGAAACCGTTAGCAAAAAGAATTAATCCTCTTTCTCAATAAAGTCTAGACAAGTTGATTTTGAGATCTTTCAGGGTCTCTGCTGAAAAAAAAGGACCCCTTTTTCAGCAATCAAATCGAATTTAATCGTATTATCTCTAAATATGTGTAATCTGTACCTTTACAAAAAATAGAAGCAACTTTTGTGAAGTTAGTAGATGATGAGGACAGCAGTACGGGCTCAAAGTCCACGGCTGATGTGTCTTTTTGTGAGAACTGCCGTATTTCCTGCATGAAGACAAGACAAATTATTTTTATAGCACTATTACCATTATTAGCGTTGCAGCTCCTGTATTAGTCTATCTCCTTGTCAAATTTGAATGCCACCATCTGCCATTTTCTCATATCTTCGAAATCAACACAGGAATTTTTATTCAAGTTAACGCTCTTATGTCTTAGAAAAAAAATCCATCACTGAACTACCAAATGTCATCTCAAGAATCTATTAGACATTTAGGCACACTTTACAAACTTTAGAAGTGTGACATTTGCCACCAGCAAAATCTATCTGCTGTTAGAGAAAGCTAATTTCCTTATCAAATTCACCACCCTAACTGACTTCCTGAAGCCCATGATTACCTGTATATGCACAAGGCTGCTTCCAGAATGCATGATATACACATCTACTGATGAATGACCTGTCCAAAAGAGTAAACACCAAGTTAAGTTCCACCAAGGACAGAAACACTTGTTTTATCAGACACTCATATGAGAAGCAATTCCAATTTAAATTTTAAAATCTTTGTGTGACAGATACCCTTGCTAAAAGGAGGAACTATTCACATCTTGAGCTGGCAAAAATTTGAGAGACAAGTAAAAATCCACTCAACAAGATTTCAGACACAAATATGCAGGCAAGCTTCAACAGGGATCTTCATTATCCCCTAAATCTTAGATTGAACACAACTCCCGTCTCTTAGGGGCAGGGAGACAGGAGTTAACAGCTGAAGGGAAGAAGAACAGCTGATGATGAAGTATTTTTCTATGGGCCAGTCCATCAATAGGAGGAGAGAGTCCAGCAAGACACAGTAAGAGATGACCATCATACTATGGCCCTTCTACAAGGAAGATAACTTGAGTTTTTGCCATTGCTTATGCTTGTATTAAATCAGAGTATGCAGGCTGACATGAAAGGACAATCTCCCAAGTGATCAGCCACAATTTCCAATAATGTGTATGCTTTGCTCAGCTGCTTGAAAGCAAGACCCCAAGCTGCAGCATCCAAAAGAGGGCTCAAGGTGTTGATTATGAGCTCCACATACCCCACAGCTGACTAAATCACGTATTCCTCTTCAGCCTTTCCAGCTGGTTAGCTCCCCTGAGCAGACTCTGCCCACCTGCTGTCCTTCCCACCAACAGCTAATCCAAAAGGCTTATGGGACCAACCTCAAGCACAGACAGGACTTATAATTGCACTATATTTAACAGAAAACAGCCCTGACAGATACTTCTAGTACTTTAACCATCGAAAGTGTTAACGGTGAGCACCCTTGATGGAACAGATGGGAACAATTTTCTACCAGCATCAGAATAAATGTACATCCACAACTCAACATAAAGCCCTGGCATCTCACTGGCAGGGAAACTAAGTTTACACTGGATATTTCAGTTTCAGCTCTGTGAAATACCACATCACAGAACAGGCACAAGGGAAACACTACATAGTGTAGATACAGTTTCGTGTATATTGTATCTATTGTTTTGTGACTAGATTTTGAAATGCATTTCTCAAAAGACAAAAAAATCATGTTCCTTTTCAACAAAAATGTTAAAAAATATTATTTTAATCTGGATTCTTAAGCAGTTTCTTCTCCAATCAGAAAGGAAAACTGGGAGGAATTTCTTTAAAAAGTTATTCTAATAGACTGCAAGGCTCTACAAATAATTTTAAATCCCCTGGATTTAGAGGATTTACAGCATAAAGAAACTGCAAGGAGTTGATTGTTTTGCCTGAGGAATTCTAGCTTACAAGAACAAATGATGTGCACATCTGTATTATCTCATTACCCTACTTTCCATAACGGCCACTATCCCCAGTCCTGGGGATATATACCACTCTGCCTTCACAATCCCATTATGCTCAACTTAATTAATGGGAAACCAGAAAGGCAGTTGTAGAATTCAAAGGACCATGTCATCTTTCCATACTATTTAAGCAGATGCATGAGCATGGGGAACTAAAGAATGAAAGAGATCTTGTTTACAGAAACTTTACAACTGTTACCTTTATGAAGAAAACTGCTTATGAGAACTCTGCCTGACACAAATTCTGTGCAAGCCATGTTTAACTTGGCTTCCCTCAATTTTGAAATTAAGCCTGTCACTGAACTTGATTCAATTTAGTATGTCAAATCACCAACTATGTATAAAACCAGCTTGAATTGCACTTAACAGATAGATTCAGGACTTACCTGAGGTCTTTGTTCTTTCCATTGCTACATAAACTATAAAAAGATTCTCCAGTAAGTATTGTCTGTGCTCCACAAAATCCTGCTGGGCATTTTCCACTCTTACTGTTAAGCTCATTTTTAGCAGCATTGGGTCATCGGACATGAAACAGCAACTCTGGAGTGAAACAAAGGGATATGGTGTGTGTGTGTGTGACAGGGGACAGAACAGAAAAAATTCATTATACTAAGGAATTCTGAGAAATTAATCCAAGATATTATCTAATATAGATAAGGAGACAAGGTTTCCAGTACCAAAGTGCTGGCAAAACAGAAGTAATTAGGACCTTTGCTAAAATCTCAGCAGAAACCACACACAGTGCAGGTACAGAGAGCACAGCAAAAACAAAGACAAAAACAACTAAAAAAGACAGTGAACCTTGAGAGAATGCAAATTTATAAACTGTCTTAGTCAGTCTCACCTCAGGGACTGTAAAACAGTTTCCTTTGTTAAATCCTCTGCCTTCAATAAAATGTGCCATAAACAGACTGATGCATGTGTCTTAATGGTAGGAAGACAGTTCATGTTCACTGGTCTGTTTATAGTTAATTTTTCCAAATCCTGTGTTTTTTTCTCCATTTCTCACTGAAGTAATTTTAAAAAAACAAACATACATGTACAATTCTTAATGGAAAACACTGCTGTCTGGCTAGAATACTTCAGAAAAATACAAATAGGATCTTATTTCCATCTGCAAATAATGGCTGCTGTTAACACAGCTACGTCATAGCAACTACAAAGACACAGACACCAATTTGCAAAAAAAATTAAAGCCAACAAAGCAAAATAGAACTAGACAATCAACAGTGAATAAAATTAATTATTCCTACATCAAACCACTAAATTCAGGCTCCAATGCCCTATCAGGTGGACTAATTTGCTCGGGATGGAGGATGAGGAGGAGAAAACCGGCAAAGCGCAGCAAAACACTTCCTGCTAATCTCAACTGGCACAAGCAAGTCCAGCAGGAGTGGGGAAGCACCCAAGGATGGGATGTCAGCTCACAGCTCACAAAGCATCAAAGAGAGACCCTCAGCACTTGAAATGGCTGCCAGGAGCAGGAGAGGAGGCTGCCGTGGAGGCTGGAGCACAGGCGTGGCGTGCCCTTGGGAAGCTCAAACCAAAGGGCAGCGAGCCACGCTCAGGGGCACCCCAAGCACCTCTCGATGCACTGTGCACTGCAAGAACCAAACAGGGAAGCTGAGCAGCGCAGGAATGCTGCCAACGTGCAGGAATTCCAGACAGGAATACAGCCATGGAGCCTAGGCCTCATCACTCCCGGGGAAAGAGGCACCGCCGGCCACAGTGCAGGTCTGGCACACCCACGGCGTGATCCCCGAGCAGCACCCACCCGCCCTGCAAGGACACTGGAGAAGGACAGCAAGGGAACTCGGATGGCAGCACCCAGGACAAGGAGACAGCCTACTGTCCTGCAGCCTCAGTGCTTTTGGAGGGGCGTCCCTGCTAACACACACTCTGCCCAGCACCGTGGCCCCCTGAGAAACAGCCCAGGCTTCAGCCTCTCAGTTCACTGATCACTTCTCATTGTGAACCAGACTAGTGAGAAGTTTCTGGAGAGAAGAAATTACAGAAATCTAATCATTTTTGTGCCCCACGTCAGTAGTACAACACCTACACATCAGAACACCTAGCCTGCTGGACTGGCTTTGGTGTTTATGGGATGGTGAGTATTCACCTCCTTCTCTCCTAAACATTTGAGTGTGGTGTGACATTTAATTTATGTCAGAGTATAAAGTTTTATAAAAGCACAATTTCCCTTTAAAATTGAGACACTAAAAACTGCATTTTTGCTGGAACTAATAGAGCTGTGGAAAGTGTCCCTCTAAGCTTGGCTTAAAATAAGAAGACTTACATGGATATAAAATAAAACTTACCTTAACTAGCTGATATGTGTCATTAGGTAAACTGCATTCAAGGTGAACCCGTAATAGACTGGCATTCACAGTTTCTGACTGCAAGAAAGAGAAGTGAAGAAAACATCAAACACATTTCTTCAAATGTTATATAAATCAAATTCACATACTGTAATTTGTAAAGATAATAGGTCCATTCCTCATATATGTAACACAGCAATGTAAGAAATCTTTTAATGAATACAATTACTTTGTACAGTAGTCCAGTAATCAGTCTCCAAATCTCAGGGCTCCATCAATATCTACCTACTTATCAAACTATTATTATACTTGATTATTAAATATTTATATGGTATCAGCATGAGAACTCTTACAAATCTTCTTATGCCAAAAAAACTGTATTCAACAGGCCCTTTGTGTGCAATATAAAAGCTTATTTCCTTGTTTTCTGTCTATTTTCTTTGCTGATTGGATACTGAAATACAGTATCCAGGCCAAAAGCATAATGCTTCTTGGACATGGTCTGATACATAGGCTTCATGCCAAAATGGACAGACAGAAAATACTTGTTTTGCCTTTTTATTGACTAGAATGGGAAAAGAAAAGAAAATAAAAGATGACATTGACTGTGCCAGCTTGTAAAGCACTCATAAATCTAATGGGGCAACAGCACTGACAAAGCCAAGTATAGTTCATGAAAGCTATCTGGAAATCTGCACTGCCAAATTACTGGCACAAATTGCACAGCCAGTATATCTCAATTCTGAATTAAATTAAAATTTTTTTAAAATTAACCCAAGAAAAACAAGAACATAAAAAAAGAGGTGCCAGAATCAGAATGGCAGACCTGTCCCTCTGTCAGTGCCTTTCTTACAGACAAATTTCATGCCAATTTTGAGGCTGATGAGGAACCCCTCCCCTCTGCTTCTCTTGTGATACTGATATATCTCAGAAGGGTATCTGCAGGTTCGGGTTATTGAAGATGTTGATGAAACTGACTTTAAACAATTTCAGTAATTTGATGCTGAAAAGCAAAACTGAAGAAATGTCTGAAGGTATCTAGCACCCTTCCTATTTCATACCCTTTTAGGACAGGAAAAATCAGACAGGCAGGGGCACGTGAGTAGAGAGATTTAGCACGTGTGGCATTTCATGGGGGGTCCAGTTTTATAAAAGCACTGCCAAAAGGAAGCCAATATTTGCATTCCCAACTCAACAGGATTTCCTATTCAAAGTGACGAGGGCTTCACACAAGAGGGCGATGTAGCCCCTGCAAAGGTGGTTAGTGGTGACCCAAACCCTGTCCCCAGCACAGCGTTCTGGTAGACTCCAACCCCTGCAAAGTCCTTTCTTTTATTACAGAAGTTTTTGTCCTTATCAAATTGTGTGAGCAGAAAAAAAATCCCCATTTGGTTACAAAACATGTACCATTTCCTAATCTCTCAAAGCCATGGTTGCTAGTGGAGTTTTAACAAGGCAGTAAAATTAGAATTTTGGGGGTTATTTTCTGATCAGATAAAACTTGCTGCTTAGACTTCCCTTCTCAGAGCTTCTTGAAAGAACACTACTGCTTTCATGGTCCTAGGTAAGCATTTGTTACCCCTTATTCAATGCCACTGTCATTTAAAGTAATTTAAGACCCCCTTTTTAAAAAATCAGCTAAATAATATTTTCCCAGCCTTTTTTCTTCTTGACCTGGCATAGATCTAGCATGGGAACTGCGGTCACCTTAAAACTGAAGCTTCTAATGTACAAAAGGAGGAAAAATGTTACCAGGGTGTATTTGATGATGATCTGTTTTCTAGGGTAAAATTTTATTTCTTTGCGAAGCTGTCTTCAGAACAGGAAACATGTTTGCATTTCTCTAAGGCAGACAATAATACATAACTGTCATGCCCAATATCTTACAGCACCAACAGGATGGCTCCAAGTTAACCCTGAAGAGAAGATAATGCATCTAGGAGGAAAACAGTCAGAGGCAGAGCTTCCAACCAGCCAAATCCAGGACCATCGACCGGCAGTGCAAGTACTCCGTTTATACTGTGACTATCACTGCTAATGAATCAGAGCAGAGAGCCGAGTTATGCAGCCAATGTTTGTACCAGAAGCAAATTGAAAGGGAGAGGCACAGCAGGGAAATCTCAGAAAGAGCTCTGCAAAGCAGTACAACCACTGCCACTTAATTACCTGATGCCTCTATTTTGTATTAGGTACTCAGGCATACATAGTCGAAAGTACTCAGCAATCACAAATGCTACATGAACTGAACAAAGACAACTGATAGAAATCACACAAATTAAATTCTTGACAGCTTTAGTAAGTGCTCAAGTTTAAATTTTTAAAGAACCAGAGGCCTCTTTTAATAAAACCCTAAAAACCAGAACCATCCATCTGGTTTGCAAGGAGCCCCACTCCTGACAAAGGGCTAGGACTCTTGTTGGGGAAAGCAGAGTTGGCAATTATTTAGACAACAATTTATCCATCAATGAGGTCTCAATCACACGTGGCTCTCTAAAAGATTTTCAGATACATTCTGCATCATTACTGGGACTGCAGAGTTCAAATCACTTCCTGGAGTCTGACTACAATATCACTAAGAACAACACTAAATAAGCCTCCTCTTCTTCGGTAGGCTGATCCCCTAAAGTTCCTGTCCTGGACAGCCCCTGGTCCTAAAGAGGTATTTCCACTCTCAATTATGTTAATAAGCTGTCCCTGTAATAATGATTCAGCAGAGTTTCATCAGTTTTTTCCAGGCAGTTATCGGGACAGCACACCAAGAAAGCTCTACTGTCTTCCTTCCTTCTCTCTCCACACCCAAGCACCACGCTTGCACGTGTTTGCTTCTCTGATCCTCTACCTACCAGAGCAAAACACAGTTTAAGGAGTGTTACATTCCTGCCAATACTTGCAGTATTTCCCAAGCTGTCAGTTCATAAACTTTGAACTCCTCTGAGAAGTCGGCAAAGCGCTATCTGTGTCTCCTACGATAAGACCCTCCATCCTGCATGCCACTCCTCCACTGACACTTCCACCACCCTGAACACAGCTAGGCAGTGATGCAGCTGCCCTCCTTTAGTGCTCTCCAAATACTAAACAACGCCAAAAACCAGGCAACGACAGCAAAAACTACACCCAGAAGCTGCGTAAACAAAGATGACCTATATGGGCTCCACCATCTGTTACGGCTTAGTGGTAACTAGCCACTGCTGAGTGGCCACGTGGACGTACTACGAATTCACAGTGTGGGACACAGCTCTTCTGTCTTCCCAAAAAGTGAGCCACAAGCTCAGAAATCCTGGGCTCCAGGACCACAGGCAGAGTACGCCAATCCCAATCCTTCAAAACCTGAAACGTTGAAAAGGGTAACAGAAAGATGGAGACATTCAGAAGTAAGAAAGGCAAGCTTGCCTTTTTCTTACTAAGTACAAAAGTGTCTGCTTAAAAACACGTAGGAATGAAGGAGAAAAAAGAAAGGCATTTGTGCTTTGGCCATCAAAAGATAAAAACAACACACAAAATCCATTGGAGTTCATTTTCCACAAAAAATTCAAACACAAACCCATTGCATATTGTATTTCCAATGGAGACACTGCTGTAAACTTCAATCTATAATCCCCAGGTATATTTCCAACACAAATAGTCTACAGTGGCACAATTTTACCCGTACACCTAATTACAATTCTGGCCTTGAGCTTCAAAATAATTTTTTGCAAATTAAGGGGGTGGTCAATTTGGTGAAGAAATGGACAGCCCATTATCAAAGATACTACAGAGCATGGACTCTTCAGCTTGGCAAAGTGAAAGTTGAGAGTTCTGATGCCACCTACAAATGCTTCTGAGTATAAGCAACAGAAGCAGGAAGAGTTACATAAATTAAATGTGCATCTCGATATATACAAAATAGCCACAAAGCAATTTAAATTGGAAGTGAGGTGTAGATTTCCAACCATCAAAGTAGTAAGAGTAAATATTTGGGTAACAAGGCCTCCAGTAATTCTGATCAGTCACTTTATCCAGCATATGATGGGACTAAATGACGTCAAAGCTTCTTTGGCCTTGTTGACCAAAGATGTCAGTATTACTGAACAGTTTAAAACAACCACCTCTATAACAGAAGACAAAAAATAGACATGCAGCTCTCTGAGGTTTCCAAGCAGTACCAGTGGACTTCAGAGGTAAGAACACCTTCTGCCTTTCCAACTAAACGCTGTCACCCAAGTGTAAAACTCAATCATACCAAGGTGAAAAGGGATGTGTAAATGAGGCTTATGCTATTCTGGATTTATTAAAATAGGTATTTTATGTCAGTTTAAAAAAAACAGGGGAAAAAAAGAGTGAGTATGACTGGTTTGCTATAAATTCTTTTCCACTACAAGACTCCATTCTATGTGTAATAGTTATGTATCCTTCAGTTTTTGCCCTTGTGTAGTCACTCATTCAAACCTCATCAACCTCTCCTCCCTTCTACATTTTCTGAGCTTAAAATATAAACTGGACAAAACAGAATGATACCATTTTTTCAATGAGATCTGGATCAGAACTTAAGGAAGATGAATTGAAGACTTCTGAAGATGAACTGACTTCTGGAGAGGACAGCTAGCTGGAGAGAAATACTCTTCTGAGAGGAACCCAAACTCAAACCATAAACTCCTCTCCAATATTTCTTACAATCATATATATCAAAGCAACATCTGTGTTAGGAAACAAGTTATAAATTCCCTAATGAGAGAGGTCAAACAAACGGAAACCTTCAGCTCAAGGTCTCACTTGCTATTACTCATACAAACTCATCTGTTGGGATGCTCAGTAAATGAAAGCAATTTAACATTTTCTACTCTTAAAAAGAGGGAAAAGGCACACATTTTAAAATGGAAAGCCCGGAAAAGAGGGAACGCTTTTCCTTCTGGCGGGAGGGGAGGCAAGGCCGGGAGGGCCTGGTGAGGGCCCGGCCCTGACGGCCCAGCCCGGCCCTGGGCCTCATGGCTGGGAAATTAATGTCTGCAAACCAAAACCTCTGCACAAAGTAAGGTTTCTGCCCGATTACACTCAAACCTCTACATCCACCATCCATGGAAATCCATGGGATTTTATCATTCTAATGGATGGAGTTGGAGTGCTGCAATTACCCAGCTGCTTAGCATTTTGTCATGTCAGTTTTCCTAGGATAGCTCTTCCAGTCCTGTTCTTTATGTGTTTGCCTCTGGTCATCACAGCATGCTCTAAGGTGCCATTTTTTCCATTTGGCCATGTTCTTCAGATTAAACTTTATTTAACTCTAGTAAGCAAAATATTCTACAGATAAATTCCTCACTTTCCAGCCAACTTCAATAGTTTACTTAGTCCTTTCCTCTAAATTTTCTGTTCTGTACTGAGAATCATTTAATGCATCTTTTGCATCATAATTATCTTGTCTGTCATCTTCAAGGAGATGAGGAGCCCATCCCACTGCTGCAGCATTTCTGCTTAAATTGGTAACATGCAGAGAAGAGTGTTTCCTCAACTGCAGCACAGCACGGAAAAATTACACCCAGAGCTTGGAGAACTGAGTCAACACTCTCTCCCCACCTTATGTCCTACAAGGTTAGTGCCCAGGTGGTACCATGCTGCACTGCTAAACATGACCTCAAACTTGTACTCCATACAAATAAAGCATAGGATAATGTCTGTCACTCTACAGGGAGGAAAATGTCAAATGCTCCCCAAAGCTTCTCCACTCAGGAATTCAGACTGAACTGGAAAAAAAGCATGTATGCAGCTTCCAGATCCTACCTGACAACAACCCATTGAGCTAGATGTGAAGATGCAGACATAAAGAGCATCAAAAAAACCCCTTCTCAGTTCCACCTCTAGCACCCCAAGTTAAAAACCTGAAGATTTTTGCTTCCTTTCCAAGAGTCTGTTTTTGTATGCTCACAAGCAAGTGAAACTGTGTGACTACAGGGAAGAGACTTCTTCCCTTCCTTCAGGTATAGAGGAAAAGAAAGGAAGAGAAGGAAATTGTGCATTAACATTGGATAGAGGTAAGATTGACCTAACATATATATATATATATCAGACTGAAAAACACAATCTATGCTGGTATTTTTTCTCAGGTAGAACAGAAGGCATCACAAATGCAACTAACGCAGCTTTCGTTTTGATAAAGTATTACATTTTGTTACCTACTAAGTAACAAGAGTATGTAAGTAACTAAGTAACATTCTAAGTATGTTTTTGGAAAAACAATGTCTGTGTAAAGTACAACAGGAAATCTGAAAGATCAATTTTTAAAATTAGTTATTCATTTGAGAGGCTCTGTATGGACTGGAAGACTATGAAAATATCTGCAACCAAATGACAGAGATCACTAAACTTCTTTCAACTCAAATATTTACACCTCATAAATTCAGCTTGCCGTGTTCTCCAGAGCTCCTTGTGAAGATGAGGTAAGCAAAGCTGGTTATCTTCAGCACTGACAGGGCAGGAGGGGATGCTGCAGCCGGACTCCCACCTCCCATTCTCACCCATGCAGCATGCCACGCTTTTTAACTGTGGCTAACTGTGGGTGCAGCCCTGCTGGTAAACTCTTACGGGCAACTGGCCAGAAGTAAAAATCAGAACAAACCAATACAGTTTCCTGCCCTTCTCAATTTTATGGTATAAAGTTGGTTTTCTGTAAACTTTTGTTTAAGTTGTTTAGGGCAGCCTGATTCTCCAGTTCAGTCAGAGCAGAGCCTCACAAATAGATTTGCCAGCACAATTTAGAAGGCACCCCACCACAGGGGCACAAAGAAGAACAAGTGTGAATAGTTTAAATGCCAAAGACTGTCTCATAAAAGCAGCTGATCTCAGTAACCCTGTATCTTGCAATCTCTCTCCCGCAGTCACTGGTACTCAGATTTTTTGCTCATGTTCCTTGCATCCCAACAATCTGAGGTCAAAAATCTTTTCTGTTGAAACAGATTTGGGTTTCTCCCCTTGAAATGTGCACCATACCAGTGTGTTTGATGCCTGGATGTTCTGAATGTCTGGAAGCAGTAAGTAGGCATTTGCTAGCTGCACTTTAGGCTCTTCTGGAGAAGACATCGGAGTTCCTGTTCCAAAAACCTGGTAGTAAAAAAAAGGGTCATTAGTTCAACACCTAGAACTCCGTTACAATATCTACTTCCAAAACTATATTGCTAATAACAACAATCTTAAATAAAAAGTTTTTCATGTTAAATTCTCTTAAAAGATTAAATAAAGTTCCAATGTAGAAAGTTATCACAGACATAAATGGCACTTAAGAATCATCACTCATTCAAGCACTATTACAAAGACAAAACAAAATACTCACCAGCAGAGCATCAGGTAATCTAAAAAACAAAGTATCTACATTCTCCTATTCTCCAGGCAATTACAATACACTTATCACCATGTGGGAGTGCAGTAATTTCTGAGAAAACTTAGTTACTGGTCCCACTGAATACTGAATTCAATGGCTCTGCCTTAAAAATTTAATAAATTATTTTCTCATTATTTTGGTTTTTAAAGACTGCACATCTCAGATTTTTAAGATTTGTAATTTGAATGGCTCTACTGCATTTATACTTTGCTCCATCAAGATTAGTTTATGACAATGAGATGGACAATAACTGGGGGATGTGGAGCCAGAGGGGATCAAGGAAGAGGGGATCATTAGAGGCTCACTAAAATTACTTCGGGCTTTTCACTTGTATGCAAAGATTTACTGGTTTTTAATATGAAAAATCCACATGTTTTTAATTAAGAGGGTTACAAAATGCTTTCTATGTTCACTGAAGATCTCTGACTACAAATAGGAAATACCAGAACAAAGGGAACATGCTTTTTGGTTTTTTTTAATGCAAGTATTTATAAAGTACATTTTATTTTAATACAATGGTACTTCATGTCCATTTGGGTGATTCTTCTGTACACACTCTTGCATAAATGCATTAGAAACATCAGATGTTTCAAGGCTTTGGGGCTCTCAGGAGCACTCTGTGCATCAAACACTCAAGTCATGCCTCCTTTTGAAATTCTTAAGCCTAATGTGAGCTGAAAACATGGACAGCTACTTCCTCTGTCTCAGGTGGCTGGTGAAAATGTCCATGAAAACCAGTCTGCTACTGATTTTTGCAGTAGCCCAACAGGAAACAAACCGATTTTGAGGTGGCACTGACAACTGCTTCCCTGCAACTTGTTGATAAAAGGCTGAGCTGACTGGGCAATAAAATGAAGGGCACAGGGAGGGGTGAGATGTCAAAAAGAAAAGGTCAGTCACTCTATAATGCACTTTTTCCTCATCCTTGATGAAATGTCCCTGCCAAATGTGGCATTACCTCTAATAAATACTCGATTAATGCAACATTTGTATTAAAATCCCATGTATTTCAACTGAACTTACCTAAGCTTTTATTTAAGGAGCTTTGTTTCCCAGCACAAGATCAAAGTATAGGAATGAAACAGTCTGATGGCTGATTAAGGCTGACACTCTTTTTAAATGACTAAGTTCAGAGTTAAGATTTGTCTTCAAATTCTTGGATTTTATTCTCTTGGCTTTTATTATTTTGATGGAGTACATAGTGTCCCTTATAAAAATTTTAAAAGCTAAAGACCTGCTTAAATCCACCAGCTAGTCAGAAAACAGACAGCTTTAAAGCACAACCATTACTTCAACTTTTATGTTTTAAGGGCCTAAGCTTCTCACCATGTGCTACATTCCCAATGTGTTTACATAAAATCCTACAGAATAGCTGAAAACCACCTAAAAATTTCCTAGTGGTTTTTGCCCAACAAATGCATTCCAGCACAGTGCAGTCTAGGCTACACTAATATATGAAACTAATTAGACCATGATCTTTTAAGTACACACATACAATTACACTTGGTTTTACTACCACAATTAGTCCTACTAACAGCAGTAATTTTAACCATGTACATGTATGTGATCATGACACCAGCACGCTCTGGCAAAAGGGATGAATTGGTAACATTACCCCACCTGATCTCTATCAGGAATTCAATGGACTTTTGAAGTTGCTAAAATTGTGAAAATGAATTTTTCAAACACAAGTAAATCCAAAACCCAAGCTAAAAATAAGAGTACCTCCCAAATATGGAAAATGTATTATATGAGAGAGCAGTTACCTGATATGAAAGTATCCCATGAGATGAGGTATTTATAAATAATGAGCTTTCAATACTGCCTTCTTCTGTGGGCAGGAAGAGTACTCTGAAAGACATCTTTCCCATTGCTGGAATCACCTGCAGAGACCACAAAGAAGCTTGCTTGCTTGGTGCCAGTGATCACACACTCAGCCACAGGGCCCAGAGGACGCTGCCATGTGTACATCCCTATCTGTAAATCCCACGGAGCAGAAGCTCAGTGCTGAGATGTTTCACCTGTGCACAACTCTCAGCTCTTACTACAAAGAGCTGAGACCACACAGCAGCTTGCCAAGCTGTGGCTGGAGTTTCTCAGCTAGCATGGGGGTCTCACCAGCCAAGGCTTCTTTTTGCAAAAGATCTTAACCATCCAGCCTGTGAGTGCACAGAAACCCTTCCCCACCCAGAGAGAGTTGGCTATTGCAAAGTGAATCATTGCCCCTGTGATACACAGGCAAATCAGCCAAGCTGGACGTAGGCAACACTCTCAGTAACTAGATAGACTGGCTGGAAGAACAATGACATTTATGTCTACACAGTAATTCCCGTTCAGCTACAGTAAAAGCAAAAATGAGATGATAACATAATGAAACCCTTTTGCACATCAGCAGAGGATAAGAACTGGGCTTCATCCAACTGAGATCACAGCAATTCATTCTTGACATGCATTATACTGTTATACATTGTTTAAAAAAATCAGAGTTAAAATTATGGTCTTAGATGATAAAGGCAATTATGCCCATAATTGCAATACGAAATACATAAAACATTTCACTGCAGATTTTTCTGACGAATATGCAAGACCATTCAAAAGACTGAAAATTCATGGCTGTAGAACACCCACATGCCTGTGGATTAATGCATAATGCTGCTCAGAGCAGAATGAGATTTAAACAGCCTCTCTAACACTGAAAAATTTTTCTCTTCCCCTGTTAGTGTCAAACACATTTCCTACTGTAGGTTTTGGATCGCTTCTCCCAAACAAGTCTAAAAAGAAGTGAACAAAAAAAAGCCATTAGCAAAACAGAAAAAGAGTTGGAGGTCCCACAAAAAAGCACAAAAACACAGAATGAAGAGCTTATGCCAAAGGAAGCACGAAGGCTTGGCACTTGGCCACTACATAGTTTCCTAAAGCACATCAACACTCACCCGGCTATGAGCAGGAGATACATGAAACTGTCTAGTAGCTGTAAACACTGAATTGACTACAACATCTCTATCTCTACTAGGGTTGTAGGCATGCAGCATTTTAGCTCTGGGTAGCCCCAGTAACCTAAAGCAGAGAAATAAAAAAAGAGAAATAAATTATTCACTTTGTAAGCACAGGCAATACACGAAAGAAGCAATACAAATCACCCTAAAACTAAAAATGTTATCTGCAACAATTACCTCACTGTAATTAATCTTTCGAAACACACCAAACAAATTTTGCCTTTAGCATGAAAAGGCAAATATGTAACAACTGTGATGTGAGGTACACTTAGCCAAAACTCATTGGAGTAACTAAAGAGGAGTTAAAAAAAACCCCAAACCCTTACAAAGCACAAAGTGTTGGATAAAAAGGTTTCATTAACTGAAGTCTTGTTTTGTCAGCTAAAGCAATTATTCTCTTGAGGCTTTTGCTTTAGCTAGCACATCCTAAACCCTGACATCTTAGACATTCCTCCAGTGCATCCTCTGATATACTCCTTTAACTCACAAGGCAACTGTTTCTTTTTGGTTACTGCTATATCAAAGACTGATGATCACTTAAGAACAATTTTTATAATTTTCTTAAAAGAGAACAAAGAAAAATCTCATTTTTTCTACCAGTATGTTTTGCTAGGGACTCTCTGGATTTTGTTAACAGAATTTAAAGGAAACAACAAGCTCTTCCTCCACTAGAAAGGCAATCTTTAAAAAGTGAACAACCAGCATGAAGCAATTATTTGATATACATGCAGAATCACCTGAAATGTACACCCAGCATGCATTACATTCCCTATTAGCTTTTTCTCCTTCTCAGAACTATGTTGATCGTAACTTACAAAACATTGCAAAGCAAGAAATGCACTTCCAGCTCCATGGCAATTACTTACTACTTCTGTATTTTTCAGATGATAGCATGATCCCAGCTAATGCTTTTTACCCAAACTGAGGCCAGTTCCTCCACATTTCATTATTAACCAAAAATAACAATAATATAAGATACTCACTGCATTCCAAAATGCAGAACTGATGGGTGAAAATGTAAGGCCTTCCCATTTGGAGGCATCTTTGCTGAGAAGCTGAAAAGAAGGGAAAAGAAGCCACAATTAACATTTAGTGGGCATGATGCTACAACCTGCAGGGAAGGAAGGTACATTACAGCTTAACTCTTTCTATCCTGAACCTCCTTTCCTCACAGGTCATGCTGTGGACTACAGAGGGAAAACTACTGGGAAGAGTCCTGAGGAATGAAAACTACCTCAGCACAGAGCAGGTCCCCAGTCTTGCCAATTAGATATCCATGCAAGCACTGGTACGAGCACACCTGAGATGCAGAGGAGTAAACAGTAGCTTGGGCAAAAGCAGAGATCAAAAGAAGTGCTTATACAGCTGTGGCTTTAATGCAAAAGCCAGCTCATTTCTTCTGTGCAGATGAGAGTAAGAAATACTGTGAAGCACATCCTTCATCATCTTTCCTTTGCCCTACAAAAAGTCACAATAAAGTTCCAACCAGTTCTAGCACATTTTTAGCTTATTTCAACATTACTCAATACCCTGTAACATAAAAATTCCACTATATCTTCACCATTTTCTCAATTAAAACTTGTCCTCCACAAGTCCCAAAACCCACAGCGGTAAACAACAAGTCCAACACTTATTTATCTGCTTACTCAGTGCTACTGTGTTAAAAGTCTCTCCAAAAATAGTATGCACATTGAATAGCCAGAACCAGTTTAATGTCTACTGGATGATGCTAATAAGAATCCTAGCAAGGATGAGTCAGAGAAGGGAGGGATGGTCTCAATACTTATCCAGCTGCTTTGCATAATTTGTGATAGTACAGTCAATTGGATCCCAATTTTTAAAACTTAGCTTGGTGACATTACACCTTTAATATCTCTTTGTGTGTACATAATCCCGTTGTCATATTTCCAAGCAATAGACATCATAATTTATTAACAGTCAGGAAAAATAATGCTTATTATTATGAAAACCCACAACTTTTATGAAAACATAGAATCATTGAAGGGAGAGAACTCTCTCACTACTATAGTAAGTGGAATGCAATATATCCAGGTAGCATTCCTGAGAAGCTGCTAGTGAGTCTCCTTCCAACCACCTTGTCTCTGCAGCAGCCAGCTCTTGCTCCATTCCTAGAAACATTGCAGCAACTAGCACCTTCTTCCCCTTCCAAAATCAGCCTCAGGTACATACCCAGAAATTAGGTCTGAGTACTGTTGTAAATGCATACAAAATAAAATTACTACTATAGTAAAAGCCACAGATATTTGAGGTAGACATGTTTTTAAAGGCCCTCAGATCCTTTTATTGTATGCATACACATAAACAGCAGAATAAAAGTTAAGCTACTGGTTCATGCAGTACAGTATGACCTCGAACCTCACCACTTCTGAAGTTTCTAGCATCTTAAAGGTATTGCTGAAATACCTTTTCTCACCAGAAAAATCTTTGCTGACAACAGCAAGAAGTCGAGAGCCTCTCTCTGCCATTTCACATAATTGGCAGGAACTGTCCAAAACTTACCATCCTTCTGAGGAAAATTCTAGCAGCATCAGCTCTGTCCCTCTCAATTCTCGCTCTTTGCAACACCAGTTGGGTGCAAATGTAGGAGATGTAGGAGACTGCACTTCATTTGATCTAGGTGAACATGGCCATGCTGTAGCACTGCCTCTTAAAAATGCACCGTACTGCTGTTCAGCCAATCCTCTACTAGTCAAAAATGGAAAAGCCCTGTGAGAGTAGCAGCAGGAGGATCTGAGACTCAGTTAACAACCTGTGCAGGCGTCGAGCTGGCTCCTGAGCATAGAGAGAACTTTGAAGCATTCCTGCACACCACGGCTTGACCAGGAATGGGCCTGGGACTACAAGACATCCAGCTTCTGCTTTGCCCCCCTCAAATGCTGCCAAATCACTTCAAGCTCCAGCCTGGCCCCGAAAGCAGATCAGTCACATTCCTGTGGCTGGGTGCCCATCACCCAGCCCACTGCACAGCTCCAGGGCGCCTACACCGCTTATCAGCGGCCCTGAGCAGTGCCAAAGCAGAACCTGAGAGCCGAGTTCCTTCAACAACAGAACTGGTGGAAAGAGAGCTAACCACTGCTTTGGGTTGTGGTTCTTCCCTCAAGGGGAAAGACGACAGGTTGGAGTAATGGGAATGGGCAGGAGAACACTCTGCTCACGACACTCCAACAACCGGGATGCGCTTTGGAGTGCATCGCTACACTGAGAAAGAGACAGGCCCATCTACATTAGAAGTGAACCTCTCCCGTTCCGGTCTCTAAAAGGCTGGAAGCTGGCAGGAGCTGGCAGAACACCATTCTGCATCCCCGCGCTCCAAACACAATTCAGATCTCTGTGAGGAATCTGACACTGAAATAAACACCTAGGCAATTTACCGAGACGTTTAAAATCTGAAGTCATTTGTAATGAAAAAAAACCTACTTTTTTTTCCTCTAGGAAGATCATCTTGCCAAGAGATTCACCTCAAATTATGCCCAAAATTGCTTTTAGCTACAGAGGATATGTTCAAAAAAGTACATGGATTCTTTAATGATAATGTCACAGGCTTGGGAAAGGCAGAAATATCTGCCTATGAATGGAAGTCTTGAAACAACAAATGTGGAAAAACAGGCCTCTTCACAACACAAAAAGCCTGATTTCCAGCTACTCTTTCATTGCTTTTAGAATCTGCTAATGTCCCATTAAGCATGACATCTAACAAATCTCGACCTGTGCTCTAGGGCAACTTTTTTTGGCAGACCAGTTGAACAACATGTTCTGAATGGCAGATTTTGATAGAGCAGTTCAATTCCAACATTTCACAGGACACTTTTAAGCAGAAGTGAACTAAAGGAGAAAAAAACAGAAGGGGGGAAGGAAATTCTTGCCGATTACTTTGAATGCACAGTGTGCATCAAAAACCTAGTTTAAACTGTGCTGTTACCTCTTCCCAGCCCAAAAATTTAATGCCCTTCCTCCTCTCTCCATCCACACAATGTATTTAAGACCCTGACACCATAAACCATCGACTTCTAGGAAAAAATAATAAGGAAAAACTGAAACTCGGAGAAGGCTGGGGAGGACATCACATGGATCTGGTGACAGACTCTGGCAGGAAAGGTGAGGGTGAGGCCATCATCCCCACTTGCAGAGAACATCTAGTAGAGAAAGACAAACCCTGGGAGTGCACACAACCGTGAGGAATGCCTGCTGGGAAGAAAGGCGGATATGGAGCTGAAAAAAGTGGGCTGGAGGGGAGATGGGGTAAGGAAGAGGTGTGACACCAGGGCAGAAGAGCGGATGGAGGAACATGAGCACCATCAATGACATGTGTGAGCAGAGGAACACGTGACTCTAGGGCAGCATTTTTACAGGATTTTGTTGTTTTTTAAAAGGTGCATGAGCTGTAAAATGTTAAGGTACCGTATTCTCTAAACTAAGAAGCCCCAGAGGTGCTTGAACATGGAGAAATTCCAGCCTTTTACAATGTTTCCTGCTTCAGGAAAGAATGTTTTGGTGTCCTCTTGATGTGGGACTAAGGAAAGGAGATGCTAATACAGGGATGCTGAGAGCACTGTTAAGTATAGCATTGAAAATGTTTTGCCCTTGCTTCTTGCAGTTCTGTTAGTCTGTGACGGATTAAGTAAATATAGGCAACCAACCAGGTCAGTATTTACAGTCCCAAACCCTAATATTTTATGCAATGCATACTACCAGCATTTGTTTGAAATAAGCAAAAGACTTATACTTCCCCCAACGTCCAACAGAAACAGATCTTTTTTCACAGATTTTTTTGATGAGATTTATTCCTACTTCACTGGTCAAAATCAAAAGAGAAATATTTCTCCTATAAAAAAAGAGCAGATCCATTCTGAATAAATTGTTGGATATTGCATTGGGGAGTTTTGTTTGTTTCACCTTTTTTAAAAATGAAATTTTAAAACTAAGTTAATTACTCTGATTATAGAAATTAAACATTTGATCTGCAGAATATGCTGCATTTGACCAGAAGCCAAGGACATTTCCTGAGAGGAAGCTTATCCCAATGTTGCTTTTTCTTCTATTAGCACCTTTAAGTCTTCCTTGTATCTTTATTTCTTCATTTGAATTGATTACTTCCTACTATCTTAGCATGTATTATTATCTGAAAATTCAGATAGCAACGTCTGTAGTTGAAAATAATCACAAATGCTACTTGGTTCCCTTTCCTCTTCCTTCCTTTTTGTATGCTTTGTTCACAGCACACGCTGAAAAAAGCAAGTTGGGGAAAGGCATTTTATTGTCGGGTCTTTTGCTTTATGGCTGCAAGGTTTTCTTGGAAGCAGCAGGCAAAAACGACTTGATTGGATTCTTGAACATACAAGAGATCCTTCTTGAGTGTATCTGTTTAGGCAGTACTGTTTTATTTCTCAGTATATTGATAAAAGTAAAACTTTACTTATGTTGAGCACCACCAGTGCAGAAGTGTTAATGAACCCACAAGATGAGGTTTTGAGATATGAAAGCATGTATGCATTGTACAGGAAAGTACATTTTTCATGCAAATAGAGAAAAGGAAATAAAGCCCCTCATTTACTGACTAATTTTAGATTCATTCCTCTAAACTACACCTGATAAAGAAAACGCAGAATAGAACACATAGGGAAATAACAAAACCCAGATATTTTTAATCATTCTGATTGTAGATGAATGCAAAGAAATTATTCTGACAGACTAAAACAAGTAATAAGGAGGTAATAGACACAGAAATAGAAAAAGCAGCTGGATCCAAGTCTTATGCAGAGCTAATACAAAGCTTTGGTTTGACACATCCCTAGGCCCTCTCTTCTTTCAACTTCCCCTTTACCAAAGGTAGTAAAAGCAGCAACCAGTATTAAGAACATAAAAGTGCAACTCCTGAAAGACACACAGTGCCTTTGAAAGAGATTATGAATTTTTTTGGAAATACAAAACTAAAACTTGAGTTTACTAACAAGGCAACTCTGCCAAAACAAGAAACAGGAACATTTTCTTTTTCTTTTTTTTTT
>VWZN01014794.1:288679-316531 GCA_013396955.1 Regulus satrapa
TTTTTTTTTGTAATCTTAACTTCCTTCCTAGAGACAGAAAGAGTCCTCAGAAACCAGAAAATTGTCCAGTTCCCAATAACCCTGCCCTGCTCATGGACCAGCTAGATGGGGCTTTGGCACCTGGAGAAGATCAATCCCACTTGCCACCTTTAGCTCCAGAGACTTACAGGACTTCTCCTGGAGCTGTGTACCAACCTGTGGCAACACACAAACAGTTCAGTCTTTCTAGATTTTTTTACTTTTTAAAGAAAAAGAATGACCAACATGTAAAAGAAGACAAATGAGAATTTTGAACGCTGGAAACCTAGAAGTCCCAAAGGCTCTCTTATTTTTAGTGCTGCATTTTTTAGGGAAGAGAGGGAGGACTGACTCACTGCTTCTCAATGCTTGGGATTTGTAATCCATCATTAGGAATTCACTGACATGATTTACCAGAGAGCTCTGCTGCTTGTGGAAGAAAGTTTTTGGTTGTTTTTTTTTTTTTTTTTTTTTTTTGGGGGTAATAAGGCACTGCAACACATTGCCCAGGGGAAGTTGTGAGTGTCCCATCCCAGGAAGTGTTCAAGGCCAGGCTGGACAGGGTCTGAGCAATCCAGTCTAGTGGAAGAGTCCCTGCCATGGCAGGGGTATTTGAACTAGAGTGAGGTCCCTTCAGAACCATTCCATAATTCTGTAAGGATGGTTGCCTTTATTTCCTCTGAAGCACACTACCTATATCAAGGACTGAGTCTCAGACTGTGGAAAGCAGGAAAAGCAAAACAATGCTGCCTATCAACTAACATGTGCATTCATACCTCCTATTTTGCATGTTTTGCCTACAGGAAAATAGGCAAGGGCAGCTCAACCAGAAGAAACCAGTGAAATGGATGAGACAAGCTCTCTAAAAACAAATCCCATAATTTATGGCATAATTTTAGGAGGAAAGCAGGTTTATCAACGTTTTATTTCTTTATTTCCTAAACCATTGAAGTTGGAAAAGCAACATATAGGTCAGATGTGCACACAAAAGTTTCGATGAGCTGCTGACTTATTTACAAGGGCAGTGAAATCAAGTGGTATGTAAGCCTAGCTGTGTAAGGCAGGAACCATTCTGTTACTTCCACTTGGTCCCTGATGCACTGCTCTCCTCCAGCACCCTCCCCTCTGCTCCCTTCTTGAGCCCTGGTGTTTCCACAGCCACAGGTCACCTACTTGGGCAGCCTTCTCTCTTCTCACTGCCTGTGGTCTTCCCTTTTCTTACCAAGTTCTGCAATACCATTTACACAAAACAATTGCACTGCATTTACCTAAGCTAGCTGTGCTTCAGTTTTATTCATTACCAAACTACAATAAAATAGCAACCATCCAACTTAAGAGTACCTCTCACCTAATAGGCCTTAAAGCCACATTTCTCAGTGGGATTTAAATGGAAGGACCCAGATTTTAAAAAACTGGCTTTTCTCTCTACCCTCACAACCAATTCCAAAGAAGTTAAATGCAGCCACAATAAAAATGAGATGAAGACTCGTAAAGAAATTGAGGGGAGATGATGATCAGTGAGGGACAAAGTGCTATAGTAAACATCTTGGTGAAAAGAAAAGCTTTCTTCCCCAGCTGTGCCTGTGGTTTGCCTTTTAGTAGCAGGAGCAGCACAATAAAGTGTGTTTAAGAGTAAAATGGAATTACTGCCTCACATAAATCAGTCCCCAACCTCTGAAATAACAGAAATCTGTAGTAAATTAAGACATTAAATCACAGTAGCTTGAATACATTTGAAATTATTTTCTGAAACCTCTTCTTTGAAATCCCCTACTCACCCAAATTTCAAGCAACAGCCAGCACTCTCCAGAGATGTTCCAGGGAGACCATGTATATTTTAGGCATCTTGGACAGACAGTCATTAAGTTACTTGTTTTGGATGACTGCACAGTTCAAAATGCACATCAAACACATTTTCCTCTGAAGCACCTCTACTCCTGCCAGCAAATCCCAAATATCCTGCCAGGCAGAACATCTACCTTCATTTTACTTTTGGCTTCATATAATTCAACAACTTCCTTTACATTCTGTAATATTTCATAAGACAAACTCTGATAGCTGCTCTCAACTAAAACCTTTAGCTTGCCTTTCTCTCTTTCAAGCTTCTTTACAATTTATCTTTTTCAAAGAAACCAGCAATCTTCCATTAAAATTAAAATTGCAGAAAAAAACCCATTTACTCTTTTCTTTTTTTAAGTTCCTTCTGAGACAAATTAGAAGTGCCAATTGCCAATTCAAACATGCAGTTCTGGCTCCATAAGGAGCCTTGGTGTTCTTGATGCCTTGTCTTTACCAGGTCCTGGACTTGTGGGGTTTTAAGAAAACACTGCATTTCATGTCTCTTTGAAGACAGCTTCAATCCCTTGAGTTTGCAAAACAAAGCAAAAAATCACAAAGGCAGGTCACACTATTTTTTTTCCTTTTTAAACCCTCAAAACCTTTCAGCCAAATTAACTTTTTAGCGTCATTTGCTTACCCTCTAGTTGCCAAACACCCCAAAAAAAACCCTAAGAACATTTATACTGCCTACATAACACACGTCTGTTCTTCAAAAACTGCCTCTAAGGTCATAAATAATTGCTGGGATGTTTTTGCCTATCTTACTTGACTAACTAGAAAGAATAAAGGCAGCCAGTCCTGAAGCACCCTGGCCTATTTAATTCCTATAGAGAAATGGCTGCTTTTTGAAGAACGCTGCTCAACTCTCGCAACTCGAAACCCCTACTAGAGAAGCTGGGAGTCTCCACAGCTCTGAAAGAACTCCAGCCTCACTCCTGTCCAGCATCTCTGAACCGAAAATAAAACATTTTCAAGGGAGATGTGCTGCTCACAGCCTTTTTCAGACACTCTGAACCCCAGAGAAAGGGTACAGGGAGAAGTAGAGAATAGAGAAAAGGCTTCCACGGTGTCACCATGCTGCCTTCTCTGGCTAAAAACAAAGCACAAATGCGAGCCTTGAGCTGAAATGCCATGAAATTTAAATGACTGCTCCCTACCCACAGTTTTCAAAGCCTTTTATTGAAAGCAGTCAAAATTCACAGCACAGCCCTATGAAAGAGGCAGGATAAAAGAGCCTTTAAAAAGTCAGAAGATAGGGCACAAACCCACCTGCCTTTTACCTAAGAAGAACACAATTATTTTTATTTACTAGGCAGCAAAGCCTTTATTTCTGTTGGTGCAATGGCAAAATGACAGCAGAAAATTTTAGTGGGAAGGGCAGTTTTTCAGCACATTAGTCCTGTACTAACATAATTACAAACTGAACAAAACAAGAGGCAGATATTTCAGAAGAAACAAATTCTATCACACCTGCCTCAACTAAATCAATTCCCACAAAAGTAACAATGAACATACTTGCTTTTCCTGCAGCATGTCCACAGAACAATTACCAGTAAAGAAGGAAGAGATTCAAGTGACCTCACCAAGACCTCACCTTCTCAAACGCACCAAATGCAATTCTGGTTTTAACAGTAAAAATAAAAATTCATTTCACACACACCAAATTTTACTCAAAAACTTCTGTCAAGTAAGTAGCAGCTTTTCCTCCTTCAAAGTGTTTCACTTTCACATGCCAGGGAAGCCAGCTCTGAGAATCTGGCTCCCACCTCGAGAAAAGCAGGATGCATTGACAGGAAGCACGGAGGGAGGCTGCAAAGCTCACAGCAATAGGAAGTTACAATTCTTGTCAAATTTCATTGCACCCAACCATTTCCTTTTTCTACATCAAGCACAGCCAAAAATTTCTATCATACAGAAACCATTTTAAGCTACAGCAGTTCAGCAAAATGCATGAAAGAGCTCTGTGGTCACTGATAAGCTTGACCTGCTTAATAATTAAGAGTGATAATCTTCCTACAGTAATTAAGAGTGATAATCTTCCTATGGGAGCTGCCTTTTGCTGTTTCTACATTAATCCAAGCCTTTTAGTTTCTTTTTATAAAGAAAGAGTACAGGCCTGCAGGACAGCATTTATTTGCTTGCTGGAGCTTAACAGCCCATAGGAAACCTCTATACTGAACCCATTTAGTGCCAAAAATCCCACTATCCTTCCCTGTGCCTTGCCCCTCCCCAGCAAATGATAAAAAAAAAAAAAAAAAAGGAATGCTTTCTAAAAAGGAAACTAAGAAAATACAAGAAAACTCAGATCTAGGACTTCAAAAAGTAGTAACTTCTGCTTTTAATTTATTCCCCTTGATCTGGACGAGGCACCTGATACCAGTTTCCCTGAAAAGAAGTTATGGAAAAGTCACTACATTCACATCTCAAAGCTACAGGAAATTCCCAATAGTGGAGAACATCAATCTGGACTTGGCATTTTTTCCTCTTTGGTGAATTTCAGCCCAAATATTTAAGATCAAAGTATAATATTTGACCATCAACCTTTAAGAATGGTAATTTACCCATGAGCATTCATGCCCTGTTTAAGCCACTGTATGAGGACAAACACCCAAAATGAGCTCAGTATGGAAAACTGTCCAAGTTATCTCCACAGCACTTTTAACAGGCAGCCTCAAATGCTACAAATGCAAAAACAGTAAACACTCCAATATACAGTTTCACTGCACTGGCGGTAATTTATTTTACAAACTGATAAGATGCTGGGGAAGTCCCTCAAAAACTTAAAACCGTGCACCACTTGCAAAATCCTTTTACCAAACGTTTGCTTGAGTAACAGAGGAAGACCAGCTTTCTCAGGGCTATGTTTCACTTTCATAAGGACAAAACTTATTGCCACTATTGACTGCCAAATTTATTAAAAACTTGATTATCTCCTCTAGAAGATGAAACTTCATACAAGATTTTCTGAAGCATCTCCAAATGCTTCAAATTTGTTACCACAAATTTAAACTGCGTAGGCTTTGTAAAAAAGACAGTTTTTCACGTAATTGAAAAACATTTTCACAAGCTGAACTATATGAATGTGAAAATATGATGCAGATAAAACTATAAAGAGAAGAAGCAAGGCTACACTTTTCTTCAAGGTACTGTAAGCGTGGTGCTGCAGGGGGAAGCTGTGGTCACACAGAGATCTCACGCACAGCAGGGAAACTGAGCTGCTCCCCCACACCCCAGGGGCCACTACCAATCCTCAGGATGAAAAATTAAAGTCACTAGCCAAATACCAACAATGAAAAAGTAGCTTCAACCCCAAACCACCACCACTGCCTCACAGGAACATCTCTCTTGTTCTTGTTTTCCACCTCTCCCAGCTGGGATGTATTACATCCCCTTTAGGCCCCCTCTGAATGTTTCAGCATCATTTGACAGTTTTCTGTTCTGGTGCACTAATTCATTGAATATCTGCCTTATGTGATGTGTGGTATTTTTTTAATTTTTTTTTAGATGGGACACAAAATACAGAATCTTATTAAGAACCTCATAAAAATAGCAGTATGAAAATTTGTCGACTATTTTTGTTGGTCACTGGCATTTTATTAACTGTGCATTTTCATCATCTATGTTTCAACAGCACAGCCATACAAACCTACTCTCAAACAAAGAGCTTTTCTCTTCTAGCTTCCCATACCAAACTCTGGTTATACTTTGAAATACATCCCCTCCTGCAGTCAGAAAAAGAAAGGGGAATCCTCCACAGCATCAGATCCTTTCCACTGTTTCACCTAAAGCCAGTAAACCCCCACGGTGACAGGAGACCACCACAGCCAGCCTGCAAAATTTCCCTGGCTGCCCCTTTGAAAAGTGCAGCTTACGGAGCTCTCCTGTCTTGTGTCGCTCGTCACTCTGGGTTCTGGCGTGCAAAATGGAAAGGCAGGTCCATGACTTAGTGCTATTAATAAAAACAAGCATGCTCACCGTGTGTTTGTGACCTACTCCTAAGTACTGCTGTGTATTTATAGCTCACTGGATTGCATTGCTCAAGGAAACTCGCAGATATGAAAAATTTATACCAGAAAATTCAAATTGGAAAAAAAAAACCAAAACAAAACAAAAAATTGGCATTACCAGGATTAGTAGTTGCAAGACTTATCGCAGAAACCACTGGGTCCTTACCAAACATCTGGGATCTGTTGAAGCCAATGCACAGCATATGCTCTCAGCCAATTTCTTCTGAAGTAAAAAATGCTGCAGTGTTCTGCTATTATACAATGCAGAACCATCTAAAACACACCCTGTTTCACAGGTTTATTAATAAACTGTCTACCACCGAAGAAACCTCAGGTATGTTATGGCTCTGAATTTCAGCAAGGGGCACCTAGATCCCACAAGTAAACATTTGCTTACTTCAGCAGGATAGCTGTGAGGAAAAGGAGGAAAAATAACTGAAAAACCCAGCAGGAAGTCAGCTTTCGATTATTTTATATCCACTAAAAAAAGTACTTGCAATCAACTACAATATTAAAACTCCACCTCCCCATGATTCTTGCATTTCCTCCTTTATTTCAATGCTAGGAAGCTAATCAGAGTTCACCAACTGGAAATGTTCACCTGTGAAACCAAAGGCAAAGCATCACTAATGCTATTTTTAGTTTCTTGCCAAGCCTCTAACCAGACATCTGCTTCCACTGCAATACAGGATGCACTCTGCTTCTCCGTGTCCCACGTGGGGTTTCTCAAGCTGCCTGTGAGAGGAGAAGCTTCTCCAGACACAGTAATGATCCCTCTGCAGCCCAAGGTGTATTGGGCTTGGCCATACATCTCTCTATGCTTCTTGCCCTTCAAGATAAGCAAATTTATGCCATGGTCCCACATGGGAACCCACACAAAGGCCCCACTGAAGCCAGAGGGGCTTCTCATAGGCAGAGGGGCAGCTGAAGTGGACTGAGGAACAGGACTGACACACAGCACTTTGCCCCTTCTTATGGGAGCATTTGGACTCAAGGATGAACCAAGAGCAAGACATAAAGCTTAACAACGTGCACCCAGCCTCTGAAGAGGCTTCTTTTGTCACTCCCTGGAAATAATTTACACTAAAAAAGGAGCAACCTGACTTTGTAAGGCAAATCTTCAGTCACGTCCAAATGGCAAAAAGAAGAAATAGAGAGGGAATAGAGAAACTTTAGATGCTGCCCCAAGCCATGACCAGCAGTAGCATGCCTTATCACAAAGACACATTTTTTGACACCTGATTTTACTTTTCCACAGTTTGCAAGCTTTCCATGGGTAAAAGGAAAACAAAGAAGATCTGAGTGTTCAAACCAAGCGTCATTGTCCCCAACCCAGAACAACTCCAAATCAGGCAGCATGGGAAAGTCACGGATGACATGGGACAACCTGAAGCTTTCCAAGTCCCAAAAAGGCTTTCTCAGCTTGGGAGCAAAGGCAAAGGTTCTCATCTTAAAGTTTGGAAGCATACACTCTACACAGCTGGGCACTGCCCTGCCCTCCCTGCACAGAAAACGGTTCAGTAATTGTTTCAGGAACAACAAAACACAGCCCATCGCTTCAATGACCAGAAAGCATGGATAATTGTTTTTATTTACAAGGAGAAAAAAAAAAAAAAAAATCCAAGCAAGACTGAAAGCATGGGGACCAGGACAGGGGTACGTGTTTGTTTTAAAGCGACTACCCGCATCTGCGGGATCAGCCACATTATCCCAGCAACAGTGGGAATGCTCACAAAGGCCAGAAATGTCCCCTTTTCAAAAGGGCAGTTTAAACGCTGCAGAAACTGGGTCAGCGACAGGCCACAGAAATACCTAAGCAGGCAGCAGGCACCTCATGAGCTGCAGGCAGCAGGCTTGCAGCAAAGGCCTCGAATAAAAGACAGAACACACCAAGACAGAAATCAGACAATAGCTATTGAAGAAAGGCAGTTAATAGCAACAAAGCACGTAAAGCACGGGTCAAGGAGTCGGTCAAGTACAGGCCCTTCAGCTCTCTACCCTTCCTCAGTTGCCAGGAATCAAGATTTAGACACAAACCAGAGATGTACATGGCCCACAGCACCAGCAGGCAGGCACAAAAAGAAGCGGGCATGTTAAATCCGCAACACAGTAAAGAACTGCAGAACTTATTCTACAATAACACAGGGCTGCTCACTTGCCAAGAGCAGACCAATGCTTCTTGTTCTTCCAGTTTAATTTAAAATAAACCAACAAAACTAAACAGGAATCACACAATTTTTGCTTATATATGGTTAGTGAATCTATCATCTCTGTGTTCAGGTCTTTACTGTTGTACATTTATTGATGTGCTTTAAAACACATCAATAACTTTAAAATGCTAACCCACAATTGTAATCAACAGGACAATGTAATTCAGCACAAAATACATTTATGTAGGCAAAAGTAAAGACCTACAGTGTCACTAGTGAAGTCTGACTTGCTGAGTGCCTAATAGCTGACACTAAATGAGTGTGCAGCGGGACTGTTGCACACATCTGCCAGCAACAGTCAAGAGACTTGATTCTGTTTTGGACAGACGCATAAAATCATTTGACGTGAACAGAGGCGGTGGTTACCCAAGCTGTAAGCAGTTATGAATCAGTCACTCCCTCCTTTTTCTCATTTCATTTCCCTTTTGTTATTGTGTATCTTTCCCTTCATTGTTAAGATTGAAATCTACTGCTGTCCCTTATCACCTTTGCCAATCACTTGAAATGAGCAAGCTCTCATTTGTTCCCTACCCACCAGTATCTTTGTTCACTCTGTGTTTTTATCAGGGCACAGCTTTTTGCCTCTCTTTGTTCTGTTCACAATCTTTAGCGTTTTTGACTTGTTACCATACTTTGCACCTGCCTTTGCCTTTCCAGCAATTACACACCGTCCTTCCTCGGCTGCCAAATTCTACCCCAGACACGTTCAGCATCACAACCAAGCAGCTTCCAGTGCCATGAGCAATTTGCTGGCTGCGCAGCCTCTCTCCCCACAGCCAGGCAACCAGGCATGGATGCTGGCAAACCTGTTTCAGCTGAGTTTTGCCTCACCCAACACACTGCTCTGAGCTTTGGTAAAAGGCATCTGTCTAAAGAGCAGAGTCCTGTGCACCAAAGCAGACGTGATCTGTAAGCAGCACTCCCAGAGAAAGGTCTGGTGGTTGCAGAGTGTCTTTTGTTTCTGCAGAAAAACGTCCCAAGGTGCAGTCACAGCCTCTGCCCCTGAAGAACACACACTGATGAGCGCAGAGGGGATGAAAAGGGGAACAGACTGCACTAGGTGCAACATCACAGCATCATTTGCGGCGAGACAAACACTGAGGAGCACCTATAGCGAACAGTGGAAACTTAATGAGGGGAAACAAAACCACGCCTCTCCTCCTGCCACATCCCACAGCAAAACCCCACTATCCCTCCGCCCAGAGGTTTAATATCGAGACACCAGTGTAACCAATGTGCTGGGCAGCACTCATGTACAGTTACAGTATCACTACTCCAAAATGCTCAGGATTTGTGGCTATTGCATGGTGCAGGAGCTGACCTGCTATGGATCTGGTGCTTGATGCCCAGACTGCACCGAAACCATGAGTGTCCAGCTCTGTGCATGATGGCAGTCACTTAACAACCTTGGTAGAGTTCTAAGGTAAAAAGACAAACCTTTTATATTTCAGTTTTGAACCCTTCTAATAATCCTTGTTAGACTGTCCCTAAATTTCAAGTAGAGAGCAAACAACTTCACACAGCAATTTCTGCATAAACTACTGCAAAGGCAACCAAATCTTTCAGGATGACACCCGGAAAGAACCTGGGACATTTCGTGCAATGTACATATGAATACTCTAAGCAGTAGTCAAGTAATTACTTTAAAATCAGTTTTTATTTTCTACCAAATATAACCAACTGCTTTATTAATGAACCACTGCGACTTATCCTCCAAGAAAATTAAACAACTGTATTGTCAGATAATTCAGTAGAATTCAACTAGTTCAGCTTTTTATCATACAACTCTCTGAGGCCTCAGCTGTGTTGTGCAATGACAACATCTAACACTAAAGTGTAAACGAAGATGATGGGTTTTAAACCAGGGAAATATCCCCCACAGACCACACCTGTTTACAAAACAGCCGGCCTGAGACAGAGGAGTAATTGACAGCTTTTACACAGTCCCACCCAGAAAAGCTTTGAGAACACGGTGCACTCTGGCACACTGACACAAGCGGCGAGGAAGCCTAAAAAATCCGGTGCACGTGCGATTTCAATTGCTTGTGTAAACTGCACCTCTCGTCCAAGAGCGCTACAGCCACGGAGTTAAAAGGCAGCACAACATGCAGGAACCTCAAGACCTTGGAAGCCATTCAAAGGGTACTCCTCACAAATAGTAAAAGAAACAAGCATGCATCTGTTTTTTCTCTCTCCGGTGCTAAACACATCGTACTGAGCCTCCTGGCTCCGAGTCAAAGCAGTCTCCAAAGTGCCACTTTGTTCCAAATGGATTCCCAACGGCAGCACTACACACTGCTCCAACCAATGCCAGGAGGTGGCATTGAAGTGCACACGCATGTATGAGCCCAATTTTGGTCTTACACATGGCTGCTGAACCTGTTTCTGCCCTCGCTGATAAGAAACAAATACCTGCAGCTGAAGGACTGCTAGGAGTTGCTTCATGTCACCAATCCCACATGCTGCCCATGGAGGAACTCTTTGGAAACACTCGCCAAACAAAGAATACCAGCAGGAAGCAGGAGAGCAGATGATCTTTTCTTTTCAATGTAATTTTGATAATAACCAGAAATCACAGAAATAATTGTAACAGCTTCAGAAGAAAGGTCTGACCTCAGAGCACCAACAAACTTTAAAAAGTATTAACACCTGGATTCACTGCTCGACAGCCACTGTCAGCTCTGAAAGAAGTGTGCAAGAGTCAACAGCAGCACTCAGTGACTCAAAGCCAGTCCCTAGAACTCCTAGAAATCTGAGTCTCTATAACAATTCCCTTTTGGATCCTCTCCTGGGACCCGCAAAAGCTTTTCAATCAAGCCCTCCATTAATTCAGGAGGAGAAACAAGCTGTAAGAACATGGCAAAATTCAGGGGTCTCAGAGTACAACAAAGAATAGTAAAAAAAGAAAAAATTATGAATGTTATATTAGATCAGATATCAGCATTCACATGATTTTTAAAAAAGCTGGGAAATTGTCCTCAGGAGATAAATGTAAATGTGCTACCAACAAGGCAGCCATTATTTATGTCTGTCTACTTTGTAAAGCTGAGACTGCCTATTTAATTCAACATTAACTTTTTGTTTTGAGAAGTGCATATGTATGCAACAACAGAATTATACTTTACTATCTCAAAGAAAATAAACAGAATCCAGAGGGAAACATTAAAATAATGAACAGCAATAAAGAAAGCAATACAAAATGATTTATATATGCAAAAGAGTTAGCAAAAATCTACTCCAGAACAATTTGAGCGTAAGGTCACTGTTTTTTCATACACATACACACATACTCAGATCTATATATATATTTTTTTTAAATTCAGGCTTCTGAAAGTCTTTCCAAGCATTTTTATGTGTGTCAAATTATCATACTATTGATATACAAGTGTGTCCAAAGCCCAGACCAGTTTCAAATCTTAGTACTGCAAAGGAAGCAAGCTCTTTCATAATGCAAGTGCACCTATGTTACTGCTCTTGGCACCATCCCTTTGGCCAAAAAAAGCTTTGGGCTTAATGAATATTGAGGCTTTTTCTGCATTTCTCATATTTCCTTACAGAACATGCTGCTACAAACAAACATTTTAAACAGAACTTTTTATTTCTCATAAAATCCAACTCTGAAACACAACAAAACCATGAACCCAAGTCAACATAGCCCACACTTTCCACAGCACTGAACAGGGTACACCACCTTAACTTTCTCATTTCTATTTCCAAATCTTCCTCACGTGTCTTCACAAAGTTTTAAAGCTGAAGATGGCTTTTATCAGCAGTAATTACAAGCATTATTTTGCCCTCCAAATTTCTTTATTTTGCCAGCTGCAGAGTTCTGGTATGCAGGTGGGTCAGATGGTAAACAACTAGCTAGAGCTCTGCAACAGTATCTTGAAGCAGATCTGGGAAGATGAGAACTTAGTAAAAGTAAGAACAGATGCCTAGTTCTCACCTTCTTCTTTTTCCTTCTTTTCCTTGTAACTCTGAGCAAAAAAACTTCTTCACTGTCCGTGAGGAACTCCCATGTTTATATAAGGTCCGACTGTTCTACAGAAAGTAAGGTCTGTTTTGTGTGTACAAACACACAAAATATCCTGAGTTATCCTTGTATAATTGTATTTCCATTGCTATTTCTAAAAGTTACTAAGACAGCCACACAAAAAAAAATACCTCCATTTTATTTGTACACCACTTAGGGGCCAGGAGGTGGAGAAGAAGATAAGGTTACAATTAACACCAGCAGCTTTGCCCTCTGTCTTCTTATCTCAGTTGGCAGCTTGGACATAACATAGAATGGTGGACTCCTGAGACAACAAGCAGACACCTAAACTATTCATACTGATCACGCGTTTCCCACAGGTGATTAGCTTATTTGATGACAGCAAACTCTTCCACAAATACAAAGCAAATATTTGCAGTCAGTACCCAGAACCCTGCAAATGAGTTAATACACGCTGTCATCACGTGCAAGTATAATATTTGATATATACTGTTCCCCTCCCTGAAGTGGACAAGGCCATTCTGTCCTGATGAAGAAGGGAGTTGGTCATTTTGCAAAACCCACCAAAAAGAAAAAGTCTCTTCCCAAAGCAGATCCGGAAGAAAGTGGATAAAGAATAATGTCTAAGACAACATAACGAAGATGTTTTTTCAAACTTGGGTTTGAATTTATAACCAATACTGAACCACAAGTGGTGTTGATGTTGTTTTCCTGTTCATCTTTTTACTTATGTTATTATGGCAAAAAACAAAACTACTGAAAAGGTTCCTTCACCTACTTGCCCACAAATCAGGCAGTCAGTGCCACTGCCAGGACATGAGCACAGCCTTCCTAGAGGATGTTTCCTCATCAAATAAAAATATGTGAGTCATTGAAAGCTAGGCTGGTGTCACCTTTGAGTATCTACAAAGATGAGAGCCAGGTCACAGCTGTGCCTATAGTTCTGTATTATAATGCATTAGATAGATGCCACGACCCTTTATGCTCTGCTTGTAATAATCCAACCAGAAATCCCTACAAGTGAGTAAACTGTCGTGAAGGCTTTCTTCTATTTTGTCACAATTCGCCAATCTGCAACCATGGAAAAACTGTGAAGCTCAGTTCTTACACTGTGTCAATTTTCAGACTGCTGACACTGGTCTAAGATTCCAGATATGTCTATTATTTAACTGCATAATAGTAAAATTAAAATTACTGCAAATTAAGTCCTCTTACGGGCTACTATGAAACAGCTATTATGGAGGTGAAAATAATTTATTAATAATAAACGCACAGATCAAAAGCTAAATCCTTTGTGGCCCACTGCCCACACATCAGAAGGATTAGCCTGAGATTAACAGACATCTGAAATCCATTACTAGTGTACTAAAATGTAAAAGCAGAAGCATAAGAAGAAAGTTCCTATTCTGAACTACTTATATTACAGAAGCAGCAAGTACAGGCTAGGGGGACACAAGTTTACAAATGAACATGGACAAACATGCCATAGCAGCTGTTTACTTTTGCTTTTCTCTGGCTTTTTGTCCCTCTTCTCTAAACACACAAAATGTGTCCCAACATCCCCTTTTTCCAAACAAGGCAGGTTGAGTTTAACAAGGAAAACGCCATGTTCCCAAGCAGATTTGCACAGCCCTCGCAGCTTGCGACCGGCCTGGCACTAGAAGCTGACCTTCCCCATGTGTTTGCTGAATGACTGCGCCAACAGGCTGTGCCACAAGGTCTGTCTCTGCTCTCGCACAGCTCTGCAGCCAGCAATGAGCCAAACACGATGGGGAATAACACACCATATGCCCTTGTCCCACCTGCTCGGAACGGGCTTGTCCTAACTTTTAAAGGACATGCATTCTGGGTGGGCTCTGTCCCAAAGCACAGGCTATGGGGAGTTTACCTAGTGCCAAAAAAAAAAATCATGCACGACAAATGATGTACACGTGTGTGCACCAGCTTGCAACTGCCCACACGGCATTGCCACCGTGTGATTCGTCACGCCATCTACCCAAAACCCACGAGCTGTCCCCCTCAGGCCATCCCTCATCCCAGTGCAACTGCTCTACCCCACAGCCACTGACTCGACGGCGTTACTCCCAACACCAAATGCTGTCTGCCCCAGCCCCACTCCAGCAGTGAGCAGAGCAGCAGACCTGGCTGGGCTCCTCCCCAGCTCCTCCTGCACTGCAGGTAAGGCAGCAGGGTCAGCCCTGGCGCAGGTACCACCACACAGCCACCCGCTGCCACAGCGCGGCAAAAGGCGGGCGCAGGAAAAGGCAGGTCTGAAGAACTGAGGAAAGAGCAGAAAGATGCCACAAGGTCCAGAGCGGTGCCACACCAGCACAAGTGGGCAATGTGAGACAAGCAGAAGAGAGATGACATCCTGCAGGTGACACAGGGCACCCATCCTACACAAGGCTGTAGACATTTGAGGGAGAAATTCCATGCATATTTTCAGCTGGTGCCCGAGAGCAACAGGGAATCCAATCAGAGAACGATCACAAGTAAATGTTAACCCGGCAATAAAACAAGTTCTTTTAATCCAGAAAACTTGTAGGGCTGCACAAGGCAGGGTACAGCACCAGGCAACAGAGTGCAAGACATCCTCTTCCTCTGGCAGTAGAGAAACTACAACCATTTCAGGCATGGCCCAGACAGAAGCTAAAAAAAAAAGACGGCATACAAGAGATCTGCAGAACATACAGAGAACAGTAAGTGAAGAAATTATTAACAGAATAAGGCAAAGAAAGAATTATATAGGGCACCAGAATGTAAAGCATAGTTTATTTGTCCTTTCAAAACAAGTCACTACATGTGAGAATGTTTCCTCCAGCAGCACATATCCACAAACACAATTTCTCCACACACACTAATCCCTGTGCAAACAATGACCTCACAGCCCCAGCCTGCTATTTTTACCAGTATAGAAACTGGTATTTCCATAGAAGCCTGTATGGCTCTTCAAGGCACCATAAGTCATATGAATAAGAAGTGCCAATTTGCAACTACCATACCAAGACTGCCTTCATTTCTCAAAGCCAAGTTGTCACCCACAGATGAGAAGGTCCATTTTAGGCAACATACAAGCTGACACAGATCAAAGAGCCTCTGGTCCAACCAGGAACATCCTCCAGCCCAAGAGGGCACATGAAAGTGAGAGAATTATACATATCCCAGCAGAGTTTGTTCAATGCCAACAGACAAGATTTTGATGATGAGTGGAACTGCAACAGCAAGTCTAAGAATAATTAAATATGGCCACACATCACCTTTAAAGCATTTCCATCAAGCTCGAGTAGGACCTGCGCTGAGGACAGAAGTTTGCCAGCTCTTTGCAAACAAGTGCAAGACTGTCATTTGCCATTATCTCATTATCATAGAAAGCCAGAGGGTCACCTCCTCAGTTTGCTGCGAAATACCTGTACAGCTGGCCTGGGCAACTTCTCTCATTTATGAAATCTCTAAAGACAATTTAGAAATAAAGAAAAAAACACAGCACTGCCATGCAATGTCCCAGGGGAAAAAACAAAACAGGTTTTTTACCTCCTGTACGACCAGCCAAGCAACGTAATTTTGTAAAAAGACCAATATTTTGGAAGAAGCAATGCACACAGGGGAAGAGCTGTCCCAAACAGCATCTAATACAAAGTTCAGCAAGGCAAAGTTCATCAATGCTACATAAAACAGAGATAAACAATTAAAGCAGCAGGAGTTCAGCCTGCCACCCTAGCTGTGCCTGGCAGAAGCATAAGGAAGGAGAGGAAGTGTAACACCGATTATTTTGGAAGGAACTATCTATTTCTTCATTTACAAGGGAACCACCAATTTCATTGACCTCTTGCAATTCTTTTCAGTAAACTGCTTTCAGTCCTGTTTCACAATATCCTACAGGTGTTTCCTTAGGGATTTTCACCCAAGTGTTTCAGGTGGGTGTGTCCATCTCAATTCTCCTCCTTTACTTCTAAGGATTATGTAAAGTGAATTTAATTTCTTTAAGCATCCAGTAAAACTTAAAATTAGTAGTCCCTTGGTGACCTAGACAAAGTGGAAGTAGGGTACAACAGCCATGACTTACCAATTTAAAAACAAAAGTTAGGCAGTACTGAAAGAAGGTTTTAGTGCTAACCACTAAAAACATACATTCTGTGCACGCTGCAGAAATTGCTACTTTATGCAAGTACAGTAATGGGATTATAAAACTTTTTCCCAAGAAACTCAGCTTTTTCTTTTCTTTTTTAATACAAACATGGATTTTGCTTCTTTCATAAAACAAAAATTTTAAAAAACACTAAAAACTTATTAAAAGCAGCTTTCACTCTTACAAATTAAGATGAAGCATATATTCTAGAAAAAAGCCTTCATGTAGTTAGACTTACTTTTGGGGTAAATTAATAACAATCTAAATTATCAGTGATACTCCAAGCTTAGGTTGAAAATATTAAGATGGCTTCTTTCAGACAGCTTAAGCACTCACTGACACTCTCAGAACTATTTTTCAGCTTTTCATTTTGCAACACTTTCTCAATGGATACTCACTTTGATTTTAATAGAAGATATTTCAAAAATAAATAAAACCTTTTTTTTTTTTTTCATTTATATTCAGACATTTCTGCTAGCACAGAATCCATTCGTCTGTCAAGAATTACAGCACTGAGACCACAGACTTTTTGGAAGGATGAATCACCTCTGCAGTGTCTTAATACTCCATCCACAGCACCAGAGCTCACTTGTGCTGCCTCTTGACTAGAGCCAAAGTTGTGGCCAGGGAGAAATTGCAAGGTACAGCCTCACAAAGCAAAGCAGGCTTATTCTCCCACTGCCACTCTGGATTATTCCTGAAGCAAACGTTGTAACTACATCTCTTCAGTATTCCCCAAGCCCTCTAGCAGTTCTGCCCTCTGTGTGCCCCCAGCTGCTTTGCTCTCTCTCAGGCAGCTAGTAAGCTACTCCCTTGCTACCCCTGCCTTCAATTTCTCCTCCACATCTGGAGCACTATTTCACAGACACAGCAAAAACAACAGGATTAGGAGTAATTCCACCAAGCAATCAGGAGAGGTCAAAGTGCTGCTGGGCATCAGCTGTTGCTCCCAGGCTGCACTGACACCTTGGCAGGAGCCCACTGGGAGCTGATACCATCTACTGCCCCAAGCAGCTCCAGTCCACAGGGTCAAATGCTCTCCAGTGATCAAAGGCAAAGATTCAACAGAAATGCCTGACTGAGCCAACTGCATCACACTCGGAATTTTCCTAGCAGTTGATACCTATCTACACAAAGCAAAATATGCCCTGCCTTAGGAAAGGGCTGGAAAATGTCCTCTCCCTGGCTAATTTCATTCCATACGTCAAGTATTTTATGGATTTCCCTTCTCATAGACAATCACTGTGCATCACATATTAAGAATGCATGCCTCGCATCTTGAGTACAGCAGTTCATCCTGGTGCAAATGTTCCTTAATGTGCCAGCTGCAAAACTGCATCCTCAAAGGCCTTTCTCCAGAAGTCCTCAAAACCCAAGTACTAACAATGTCATACACATTAAATTACTTTCTTTTTGTAGTACGACGACTACCTCCCTGAAATACAAACCGAAAAATTCTGACAGCATCATTTGTGCACATCACCTGACAGTACTGTGTCTTTATTTGTGCCAGCCTTCTCCATTTCACAGAATCACAAATCAGAGAATACGCCGAGTTGGAAGGCACCCACAGGGATCACCAAGTCAAATTCCTGGTCCTGCACAGAACCACCACTCTGCTTGGTCTGAGAGTCACACCCTGTGCCTGCGAGCATTGTCCAAACGCCTCTTGAACTCTGTCAGGCTCAGAGCTGGGACCACTTCCCTGAGGAGCTGTTCCAGTCCCCAAACAAGAAAAGGTGAAAAACCTTTTTTCTAATATCCAGCCTAAACCTCCCGACACAAATTCAGGCCATTCCCTTGGGTTCTGGCTCATTATGCTGCTTTAGCAAGCATCTAAACCTTCAAAATTTGCTACTGCCAGTTGTGGCAATCAAAGTCATCAGGATGAAGGGATGGGAGTACAAAAAAAAACCCAAAACAAAAACAAAACAAAAAAATCCCCTCGAAACACAACAGCAGAACCTTTTCTTGTCAACACCTATCATTGACTGTTATGAAAAGCATCTTCTTCCTCCTGGCTTTCAAATGTAAGAAAAGGTTTTAAAGGAAACTGGAAGCTCTTTAATAGGGTAGTCCAAATTCACACGACGTTAATTCTGTCCAGGTCTGTGGCCTGAAGCAGCACTCAAGTGTCTACTGTGCTGCATTTCTTATTTCAGAATCTGGTCCAGAGAGACACAAAACAGCATGAAGCAACCTGTGGGAGCATCCAAGCAATCCTAGGGTGGAAATCAAGGATTATGATCTTCTCCTCACTCAAGGCAGCTGCAAACCCATGGACCTATGAAGCAACCATTTCTCATTTACCTCTGAAATAACCCTTCACAAAAATTGCTATTTCTACAATGTTTTTTTACTTCTATGCAAATTTCCCTATTGGTTGCGGCTAAACCTAAGGCAGAAACTCTAAGACCAGATCCATCACCCTTGGGCCCTTGCCACAAGAACAGCAGACCAAGACCACCCCAAAAGGAAGATCTTATGATGCACATGCACAGGAAGTCTGTTAAAAGACTGTTACTACTTCACTGCTTTTGTTGTGTTTGATTCTTTCAAAGTAGGTTAGCAAGCTCCCAGGAAACCCACTAACCTAGAATTAAAAACTGAATAAAACAGTGCTTTGGAAAGAGACTTTCTCCTCTATGCCCCAAGATGACGAAGTCTCTACACTTCCCTCATCTCTGGGGAAATTTCCGATTTCTCCACCTCCTTTAACTTCTGCTAATACCCTTACATTAAGGTGTTTTGCTTCTAGGGGCTTCACATCAAATTACAGTAGCTTCAGCTGATTTCCCCAGGGCATGCAGTCAGACAATGAGATGAAGATCCTGCAAGCTTCAGGTTCTGCTGCTACAGGAAAAGGAAATCCCCATGATTTCACCATATAGTAATGTAAGACAAGTGAATGAAAATTAATCTCCAAATAAATTATTAAATTCTAATCTTTCCAATGTACCTTGGCTGGATCTTCTTCATGAAGTCTACACTGTAACATTCCTTCAGTATGTAGAGCATACAAGGGTTTATGCATGTGTTTATACACAGCAGCAAACCTTAACAGTTTAGAAGATGCACACAAGCAGGGATCTGTTTAGGCAAGTTTCCTGAAGCATTTCAGTATGACAACAGAAGGATGTTTCCACCATGCAAGTGAACCTCTAGAAACTTTACTCCCAAAAAGCAAGCTCATTTTGGAAAAGAAATAATTACTAGAAAAAAATTTTAAGCACCTGAATCACCTAAAAAAACTCCAGTCAAATAATTTTTTCCTCTCCGAGTCTCAAGAACTAATTATTTTCAATAATATTTTTATTATTGCCATAGTAGCCAATTACCCCATCCACCTCCAGAGAAAAACAGGCATGTAGAGATTTTTTTTTTCCACCTAAATTACATCTCTCTGCCTACTAAGGAAACAATCAGAAACGACCTTAAGCACAGCATTAGAGACTGCTGCCTTCTGACTGCCTCTCAATAAAGAAAGCATGCAGGTAATAAAGTTACGCAGTAAAAATTCTGCATCCAAAACATAATAGCTCCCAGATGAAAAAAATCAGAAACTTCTGTATTTGTGCAGGGAAATGCAGCTTTCAGCAGTTTACCCTTCTTTTTACAAGAGGAGGCAGAATAAAAAGAAAAATCTCCTCTGCAGGTAGGAATTGGGGCACTTAGGCAAGCACAAGTAATCAGCACCAGCTGTCAGCAGCCGCAGTAATTCTCACATCCTGTTTCCAAACCATCTTTGTAATTCCCACGGAGAGGAGGCACAGGAGCCCTAATGTGATGCTGGGTTCAGACGAGAAGGCTCCCAATGGGGCCGAAAGGGGAAAAGCCACACGAAGAAGAAGCGCTGCAGTGCAGGACAGACCCATCATAACACCATTCCCTTCCCAGCCCCCCAGGCCTACTCCTTCAGCCAGCTCCCAGCAAGGCTTGTGTTTTATCAGAGCTATCTGCTCTGGAACCTAAGCTAAGGGCAAAGACTGGAGAGAAACGAGAAAAGGATTTGAGGCTAACTGCTGCCACCAGAAAATGGTGCTGTTACACATGTTTATTTTAAATCTTGTGATCCTTCTGGCTGGCACGGCACTGAAAGCTGTAACCACACTAACACATACCGAAGGAAGGAAGTGTTTCACTGGTAGATGTCCAAGCACTTTAACCTGGACGCTCAGCGGAAACAAAATGTGTATTTAAAATATAATCTGTGATGCTATTTACCCCTCCCTTCAAAATACAGAAGGCCTGATATTAACAGAAACAGCAGAATTGTGGCTACAGATTTGAAGAGCTTTATTATTTATCTGATCTCAAGACATTAAGGCAGAATATTTATTATTCCACAGTAGTGCATTAATAAACCTTTGGCGTTAAATCTCCTTCACCTCTTTCCTTGTCTTGGTGCAAATTAACACTCCAAGACTATTTACATTTACAAATTTTGTAATGGAAAACTGTCCCCTGCCTTAAAGAAATTAATTATAAAATATACAACAAAACAATTAATAAACTTTTTTCTGTGTGTGCGAAAGCAACGAGAAACAAATTCATCGTAGAGACAGGATTAGGAGAGAGATGCAAGAAGGTATTTTGTGCTTGCATACACTGAGCACAGCTTTTTTGGTTTTGCTAATAAATCAGTATTAGCATTAAGTTGAAAAAATTGTAAGCCACAAGTAATAAAAACTATGTAACATGCAAGAGAAAAAAGTAAATTTTTTAGTAGTCTGCCCAATTATACTTTGGTATTTCCTAAAGCAAAAATCAAAATGAACTTCAATACTCTTGCTTCCATTTGAGTTCAGCTTACCTTTGCTCTTGCGGATGCTCCTCCACATCCTCCTCCGAATCAGCCTGACAAACAGAGAAAAGATTGTGTAAGAATCTCAGAACTGCAACGTGCTACACTGGACACCCGTACCACTTGTAATTCCATCACAGATGGGATTCTCACATGACTTGTTTGCAAAACAAATTCAGAAATCCAAAATTCCTACAACTCCTTGATGAATCAAGTAAGGGGGTTGACAGACATCCCATTTGAGGTTTCAGCTCATTTTGCAAAAGGTAAATGGTGACTTAACTTGGCTACTCTGCTGCTTCTTCCCAAGTGCTGACTGATCAGGCTCATTTTCCATGTATGCAAATGCATCTATACAAAATCCACTCACACAGAGAATTTCAACCTCAAGCCATCAATTGCCCTCAAGCTACTGGAAGACTATTTCCTCCACTTTCAAATTTTCTACGCCATTAGTAAATTTCAACAGCCAGTACCTGAGGAAATAGGATGCAGAATGCCTTGAAATGCAGATCACCTGTCAATGCCAAAAGCAAAGGCGAAGTACCAGGTTCCAACTGGCATGGTGAGGTCCCAAACCCAGACCTTATCACTGATTAGCAGCACATACAGAAAGCAGAGAGAGCAGAAGCTCTGAACACATCATCTTCACTCAGTTGCTGCACTCAGGTAATTTTCAAGACGTGCAGCTGAACTGTGTCAGCTTGCAGTTCACCACAAACCACTTTGAGCTGTCTACAGAAATGAACTCAAGTGTTGGTTCAATGAGCTCCCTGCAGGAAATCCATTTAAAACAAGGAGGTAGCTACTCTGAACTGGCCAAGATCTCCAGGAAAGCTTTAGGTACAACTCAAAATGAAGTGTATTACAGCCACGCAACCCCTGCTGATGAAACCAGGGACAACTTTAGGGAGATTAACATTTTTCAGGGGAGGTCACAGCCATCCTTCCAGGAGCAGCTGGTGAGGTTTCCCAGCTTCTGCAGGTGATGGTTCTACAAGACACTAAGTACAGACCTCAGCAATGAAAATGTAGGGGGAAACAATCTTTTAAAATTAAAAGACTGTACTTTCCACCCCTCCTACATATTTCCCATGTAAGCATATCACGGAACAGGCCCCAAGCCACCAGGCTTTGACTTTGCCTCCTACTTTCACAACATACTGGGGAAAAAAAAAATCACCTGTAAACACTAAACATCCTTCTACATGCTTCAGATGCTTAAGGAGATCAGGCAGCCCTACCTGCCTACTGAATGGGACATGCAGCAGGATTTCTGAAGACCTGAGCTTTGTGAAGTGAGGAAAAAATGACAACTACACTATGGCAGCACATATGGTTAAATGTTAACAGTAATACTAATAATAACCATTATTATGTCTAACATAATGACCTTATGGCTAACATTAATACAGATATTGCCAAAAGCTACCAGACGCATCTGACCTTCCACCTTTTGTCACAAGCAGCTCCTACAAGAGAAGCAGCACAGCCTCCACCATAACATAACCAGATCTGGAACGAGACTGACAGGGAAGCACAAGTTAATTTGAGGACTTGACAATCTTTCTGTACACCTGCCCAGAGGCTGGAGACACTATGCTAATTGTCCAGGATCTGCAGTACACCACAAAGCTCTTCAGCACAGATCTACCGAGAGGTCCCAGCACCTGGCCCCCATGAAGACTCAGCCATCTCCTCCAGAGATCTTGCTAAGCCTTGCTGTTAGACTCCACCAGGATGGCATGATACAAACCCATCATGTTTTCTAGCTTCTCCAAGCTCCTTTTGTTCTAGGACCTCAGGGCAATAACAAGCAGAACTAGAGGACTCCTTATCAACCTTCTCCAGAAACAGCTCCTCTGCCACAGCCAGAGAGCAAGCTATCCTCATTTTAAATGGCTTAGTTGCTCCTTTAAATGGCTTAGCATCTGCCAGACATCAGAAACCTGAGTCTGTGTCATTACACTGTGCTCACCATAAACACTGGCCACCTTACGATTTTTCCTCTTCACTTTTCACCAAGCAACAATGAGGCAAACTTCCCAATATACAGTGCAGCCACAGCATATCTCAATTGTGCAAAGAAAAAAAACAAAAACTAAAATCATCCTCAAATCTGATCACACATAGAAGAAAGCTGGACATGGGGGTCTATCTTCACTCTGTGTGCTCCAGGTTACATATGCATATAGGTTTATACTGAGGATTTACCAATTAAAAAAAAACAAAACAAATTAGCTAACTACAGGACTACAGGGGGAAGGAAGGGAAACCTCCTGAAAGTTAAAATGCAGTTCCCAGCAGTCTACCTATGAAAATACAAAAATCCCCTTCCTCCAAACCTTATCTTGAATATGGGGCAGGTGCTTATCTTGTGTTGGAAAGCCCTTGAAAGCACCCCTCTTGTGTCACACAAGTCTCAAGAGCCTGAGCTGACAGCCACTGCATAATCTGCACGGCCAACCAGCCAGCCCCAAGTCCTATCAGCACCATCCAGACGCTCAGCTGGGAGTCTGGAGAAGCCTTTTAACAGCCCAAAGAGGAACACAATTCCCACCCCAAGTCTGTCTCAGACTTCCACACAAGTTGTGCGTCTTCAGACAATTTCACCTGCTTTGAAGTAGGTGACTCCGTACGTTTAATTTGTGCACGGCTGATGACACACTGCAGTGCTGTGTATCTCTGATGAATATATGTAAGATCAAGGTCTTCAGCAGCTTTCAAAACCAGTGGAACTATTAACCTTATTAGCCCCTGAGCTGAACTGAAGAACAGAAGCTGAAGACAAGCTGCTACTACTTGGGAAAAAAAAAAATAAAAAATCAGACCCCAAGCAGAGCAGTGTTAAGTGAAAACTCAGGCAGCAGCTCTCTATTTGTCCAGTGTCTATAACCACCGTGATACAGTAAACACTACAGTATCTTTCTCTAAAATTCAAGCACTTGAAACACTGTCACAGCAAAGTGAAATAAGAAGTTATTGTAATCGCCTTAGTACCTGCAAGCAAACAAGCATTCACAAGGTGTTCCTCTAAGAAAACAATCTCACTCGTCTGGCACATGTGACACGCAGGAACAGTAGAAAACCCAGCACATCAGTCATACGCTGCGCTGATGCCAAAATAAAGTTTGACGCACTGTCATTTTCAGTCAGTGTGATAACAAGAAGGACAACCTTCACTGTGTCATTTTAAGGTAGCTCCTCCCTCCAAACTGAAGGGGCTTGAAGGGGAAGCGCTCTGCAGGTACTCAACATGCAAGTCTCTGCCTTCAGATGCTCCCAGTAACTACCTACCTGGTTTCTGACAGACAGGAACACGCAACTAGGACTCTCCCTACACCTCTCTGAAGAGCTGTAGGCCATGAACAACAACTGCATCTCTGCTTCTTTCATACACTTCTGAAAACAGCTGGCCTGATATCCTTACTGTGCTTTTCCTCGTCCTCTCTCCTCTCCTTTTCAGCAAACAGAAAACATAACTAACTGCCTTTCAGCTTTGCACTGAAGTGCTACAACCTGGCTGTCAATATTTGGAGCTTTTTCAGCCTTTAGTGGTGAATGGCCTGGGCGTCCAGTCTTACATAAAGGAGCTTTTCTCCCGAGCATTTTACTTAAGTAAGTATTAACAAGTTGCAAACAAACATGCAAAACCACAAAATTATAAGGGGTCTATAAAAACCACAACTGCTCTAATCAAGTCTCTCACACTCAAGATTTTCCATGTCAAAATCCCACTGGTTTCCAAAGAAAAATCCAGCTGCCTATCCCAGGGACATTTGCTATAAAAGGGAAGTTAAGGGCGAGAAGGAGAGCAGGGCCAGTGGGTGCTCCGCGGTTATCCCACACTTCACGCCACCTTCCACAAGAAAGAAGAAACGGGCACGAGGGAATATAGCCGAGTGGGAAAAACCAGCTGGCCTCAGAGCTAAAAAGGGGATCCAGGAAGAAACACCGCAATGCTGGAGGAAGCGGCAGACCAGTGGAAGACAGTCGGCAGGTCAATAGCCCCCCTCAGCCCGCGCACACCCTCACCCAGTGCAGCGCTCCGGGCACCCTCGGGGCTCGGCTGCGGAGCAAGAGCAGCAGGCGAGCCATCCCCAAAGAGCCCTGCAGGCTTCCCAGGAAGCCGGAATCTAAAACCCCCCCAAGCGCTAGGGGAGGGGAGAAAAGGAAAAAGCACAAATACGTATAAAGAGGGAAGCTGGGAGGGGGGCACACGAGAAGCACGAACAATGAAAGGGAAGCAAGAGGAAACAGAAGGTAGAACAAGCAAGCGGGGTGGAGGCGCGGGGGCCCTGGGCGGCTGCGCTCCAGCATGCAAATTCATGCAGTTCACACAGACAAAGCGATGCTGTGAAAGGCCCAGAAAGCAACTACAAATATTAAAACGCTTTGTTTCCCCTCCCTCACCCTTTAACGTGATGTCTTTATTCGCTACATGCTCTTGGAACAAAAGCATGTGCAGGCAACCAGATGGCTGAATGGGTTACCAATCCATCCCACTTTCATCCTCAAATTCTGCAGGCAGCAAGGAATGCTCAAAACTGCTCTGTCACAGGCAGGCAGTTGATGATGCATGGAAAATAAGATAACAGTGTAAAGCCATGACAGAAAGAGAGAAAAACATCCATCAGATCGCATTGGTAGCCCGCCAGAAACAGGCTAAAGGGCTGGCACACAGGGCAACCTAATCCATTCTCCTGCTGAGAGCAGTGGCAGGGAGGAGTTTCAGCAGAGGAATATGCACAGCTCCTTCCCTGGATATTTCACTTCTGCAGGTGAAATCCCCATTGGTGTCAGACTTCCTGCAAAACCAAGCAGGAAAAACAAAATCTAGGGGGCCAGAACAATCCTATTCCCAAGGTCTTCATCAAAACCCATCTTCAAACATGGGAATGAAGCAACTCTTGGATATTCCCTACCAAACAACATTTACTATCCACTCAAAAGCAAGGAAGTTCTTCCTACTACTACACACTCACCACCACATCATCACTGCTGTGATACATGAACACAAGGCAACAACCCTCACCGGGGGTTTTACTGAGAAAGCCTATCCTTGCAAGGAAGAGAACATGGAAAACCTGCTTGCAGCAGAGGGAGGTCAGACCATATTCTCCAAGTGAAACGCGATCAACAAGCAATAAATCTCTCGCAAGTTTAAGTACCTCTCCAACAAAGGGCAGTCAGATGTTAACAGATATAGCGATATTCCAGATCTAAGGAACCGATGCTGGCTTCTCTACTGATGCCCCTCACCAAACCAGCAGTCACCCAGCAGGGCAACGATGCTGATATGCCTTCAGGACCTCACAAACACCACAAGGAACTGCAGCTGGATGGGCAACCCTCGCCTCTTTGGGCATCCAGGGAGGAGCCATGACCAGCCACTGCAGATCAGTGCCACCACTCCATAAAAGAGGTGTTTAAAGGGTCCCTCAACATACCCACGGGGACTTAGGAACCCTCTTTTCCTCCTCACCACAACAAATGAAAAAGGTGGTTTCAAATGTGGCCACGGGGCCCAAGCCCAACAGTGGCTGGGTAAAGCCCAAGTCCACAGGGAAATAAAAGCAAGCATCAGGGTCAGGCCTGTAACCAAATTTTGGTCTTAAAACCTGTTTGAGGAACCCAGTCGTTCTGTTCAGCTTGAGTAGTCACTGATGCATCAGATGCTGCTGCAGTCCTCAAGCTCAGAGGAGAACACCATGCCAACCAGTCAATGTACCACTAGTACTCAGAGACCAGCTCATCTGACTTTTACCCTCTTAAATCAGCAAGCCTATTGTGATTTACCTCTCATTCTGTCACAACTGAAGCCAGAAGACTTCCTTCTTTCCTGCACACCTAATGTAGCCTCTAAAGAAATGATGGAGCAACTGAGCAGCCTCAGCTTTGTCTCCACTGCTGCAAGACCATATGCTCAACTATGCCAAATTCATGCCTGGTTTTTCTTTAGCCAAGCTGAAGCTTATTTTTATGAGGATGCGCAAGAACAAAGCGTTTTCCAAGAGGACCTAATCTCAGGAAGTAAACATCACGTCATCATCACTCAATTGCAGCTTCGCTATGAGAAGCAACTATAAATGACTACATTACACAGCTCTACATCTAATGCATCTTAATATCTTCAGTGTAAAGGACGCAGATGCAAAAGGGTGAGCTCCTCCAGCATCTCTGCACAGAGACTCTACACCTTCCCTTAGCTACTACCACATCTGCAACAGGCAAAATCTCAATAGCACAGCAAACGTTATCTCATAAAATTATTTGGACATACAATAGATAATACTTTCATAACACCACAGTACAAAATGCTGGGTCCTGGTAAGCAGCATCAATTGTTAGCTAGCTGAGAAACAGCACTTCTGCTATTTTTCCTTACATTAATGGGTGCCAATGGCTGAGCACTAAACAGAGAATGATTTATGGGTTTAAGACAAATAAATTACCCGCTTTTGCCCCTCATTTAAGATGATATCCCTAAGGACTGCTTCTTCCCGTTTATGAGCCTGGTGCCTTGAAGTCTAGAAGGCCGAGCTCAACATATGGCAGAGTCCGTCAGTGCGAGTTAAATGATTGCTTCAAATGCCATAAACTCCAGACTCCGCTTCCAGCGCCCCTCCTCGCTCACCGGCCCCGCCGGGCATTGTACCATATTGGCTCCTCTCGCCAGCACAGAATTTATCAAATCTTGTTAGTGCCCAACGAAAGGGCTAAACAAGACCCCCCCCACAAAAAAAAGGCACTAGAACGAGAGGAACGGCACCATAAATGATGTGTCATTTGAGGGGGGGAAAAAATGGCTTCACCTGAGCAGGCCTGAGATATAAACATATGCACATTCACGA
>VWZN01014794.1:317275-440237 GCA_013396955.1 Regulus satrapa
CGAGGAAAAAAAAATAAGCCGGATCGGTTTTGTTGCAGATTTTTGAGCTCGGCGCTCCCCGGTGGTCTTAAAAAGAAATAAATAAATAAATAAATAAATAAAAAAGCGTGACAAGTGCGAAGGGAAGAAACCAGGATGCCGCGCGAAGGGGGAGGGGAGAGCGCAGCAGAGGAAGGCGGGGGCGCACGGTAGGGGAAGGCAATCCAAGTTCCCCCGATGTGGCGGTGCTGTTTCCGATCACACAGAATCGATAGGGCTGGAAGGGATCTCTGGACACCACCGAGTCCAACCCCCTGCGGTCATCCGGAGGGGGTGTCACAGGAACTCCTCCAGATGGGTTTTCAGAGTCTCTAGAGAAGGGAACTCTGCGATCTCCCTGGGCAGCCTCTTCCAGTGCTACCAAAATGATTAATTTGCCTCAGTGTTCCTTGACTGCTTGGCAGCGCTGTATGTTGAGGCTCGCTGCTGCTGTTCAGATCCGTTTTGGTCTTAAGCAACTCTTCAGGTGCCTGTTGGATCTCTCAGGGAATTACATGGTGTTTGTAAAACAGAAGTGGAGAACAGAACCCAGAGATAATTGTGAGGGTTACACGGTTTTAACTTGTATCTCACATATCCTTCTAATTGCATTTTTAAGTTGTTTTTTTTTAAGTGCCTTCTGCTAAAAAGAAAAAAAAGCCCCCTCAAATGCTTAAATTACAGGAAAAAGCAGTTGTTAAACTAGTTCTGCAAACCTCAGGGAGAAAAATAAAGCGAGTACTCTGCTAACAAGGTTTGCACAGCCCCCAAATTGCATCTGGTTCTCCCTTTACCAGTCGCACATAGTAACTCACACAAACACTGGCAGCATGGGACTTGGTCAGCAAAGGCTCATAAATAAAGTCAAAGAAATGACAAAATCTATTTCTAGCCCAGAACTGAGACAACACATGAGGACATTTGGGACCTTGGTCCCCAGCGGCAGTGGGTCACCTGCACAATGTCCTTTCTGCTCAGCACTTGGAAAAGCTTTGTGCACCCAGAGGCCATTCAGGTTTGACTGGAGGTGGAGGTGGGTCTCCACAAAAGAAGCGCTGACTCCCTTCCGAAAGGAGAAGGCTTTGGCATTCGATGTTGCCGGAGTATAGCCGGCAACACTGCCTTGTCTCCTGCCCACATCCTCCTCTTTCTGTCCTCTGTTCCCTCTTTTCCCTGCTCCCTAATGGTTAGACATGTATTTTGGTGTTTTTCTGTCCCCCTGTGTCTTTAATCTCATTGCCTCATGCCTACCCACGGGCAGAAGAACACTGCGGCACCCCTCCACTTGTGCCCCAGAGCACCCCAGGGCTTGCAGAGAAACACAGCCTTTCCAAGTAGGAACGGCTGGATGTTTCTCTGTTGGCAAACACGTGCCTATGCTTGGAGAGGTGCTTGAATACCTGCTTTAGAGAAAAAGAGTGTTACAGTGGCATAAACTTTACAGACAACCCCACCCAGGGGCTGCATGGCACCATGAATATGCTGTGCATTCAGTAGGGAACTGTTCCCATTACTTCTGCAACTGGTCCAGTTGGAGTAACCAGTTAGAGCTGTAGACTGTAGGTATTAAAAGAATATTATTTTAACTTACTAGCTTTTTCTTGACGAGTTTTTAAAACATCCTGACAGCATGAGTGGATGATTTTTTTGCCTGTCTAAAAGTCAACTCCATTTTCAGTACCTGCAGGAAGGGGTCTGGCTGGACATAGGTAGGGGTTTAGAGGGAAACTCCTAGACAGTCTTGGTTTAGCTTAGCATATTTTAAAGTGTTAGGTGGGAGAGCTGGCCTGAGCTGCAGTGCAGGCTGGGACCAGACTCCCCCTGGAAATGCTTCCCTCTTCCTCTGTGTAAAGCAAGGGGCATGTTTTCAGCTTTGGAAAGGGCTGGGGAGCAGGGAAAGTGAGGCTTTCTACAGTCATGGTAGAGCCACTTCTACCAATCAGCACAGCGGAACACTTCGCTTGCTGGAGGCTTTTTCAGATGCAACGGGCAGGACTGGGAGGAAATCAGAGCCGTGATGCAGATGTTGCGATCGCATGGGGAGATGCATGTTGTGTAACAGATACCAGATGGGAGCAGGCAGCCTAATTACATTGCTGCTCTTGCGCCTCTGTGCATCTCTGCACCAGCAGAACATGCCTAGGACTGTTCCTCATGTGTGAGATGAGATGAGATGAGATGAGATGAGATGAGATGAGATGAGATGAGATGAGATGAGATGAGATGAGAAGAGAAGATGTACCTAATGCCATGTACATGGAGATGCTCCTCAGGCCGCCCTGGGAACGTCACAAACCACTGAGAGCACAAGGGAGGACAGGGCAGGGCAGGAGAAAAGCAGAGGGGGAAGCTTTTCCTCCCAGGTAAGGCTTCAAGTGACTTCCGTAATCATGAGAAGGGATATTTGGGCTCCTCCAGGCTGAAACACCTGCATCTCTTGGCCTCGGCTGCTCAGCGGGATACTCGAGAGCCCCGTGTCTCACAGCATCCATTCTTCCCTCGGCCAGCTTGGTGGGTGCCAGTCCCAACCTGCCTAGGGAGGGTTTCCCTCGCTCCACAGCCTGGCGGGGGCTGCGCTGCTCCTCCTGGCCCACAGCGAGCAGGCGACACCCAACCCTGCTCCTTCGGCAGCTTGAGCATCCCTGACACCACATCACTCACCGTCTGGTTGTGTGCACATTGGCGCCGCCACCAGCAGCTTCCCAGCTGCATCCGACCTACATTTAACACCTCCTTGCTGCCGCAGCTCCATTTTATTTAGAGCAACCTCGCTCCTCTAGTAGGGCTGCAAACCCATCGGTGAGATGGAGCTCGGTGTGAAAGGGGAAACAAAGTCCTGCCGGCAAGTCCCTGCCCGCCCTCTTTGATGGGCTGCCGTGGTGCTTTCCTGTTCCTTAGAAATTACTGACTAATCTGGAGCGGATGGATTCACCCCACTCGCCGGGCAAAGCAAACAACTGCTAAAACATTTGGATGAGGAACTTCTTGGACGATGCACTGGGAGGGCATGGTCCAGCTTGTGAGCCTGGTGTGGTGGTGCAGCACCCCCTGCTATCTGCAAATGTGACAGTGCTCTTCAAAGCTCACAGACCTATTGATGATGCTGTTTTCCAGTTGGGAAGATTTTTTTTTTTTTTTTTTTTGAGGCTGTAGACATACTTAGCATTCATGCAAAACAAATCCCTGCGCTGTCATACTTTAAAATCTTTTACTTGTTTTTTCAGGAGTAGGATGTGCTGCTGCTGAAATATTTATTTTTACTGTTTGCCTTGCCCTTGAACTACTAGGAAAAGGAGCCGAGTTTTACCTACAGCAGTCTGGAAATACTGCTGTAAACTTCTGCAAATCATAAAGCACACAGAAATTAATCCAGCCTTAAATGTCATTACAAATCCCCATTACTTGCAGCATGGGAATAGCTACTTGCCTTTCAAAAAAGATGTGAGGCTTTACAGAAACACTGGGCAAAATTAATTTCTGGGGGGGCCCAGCAGCAGTCTTTATAGTATGCAATCATATCATTTGCAGCCATGTATTGCACCACATGCAGCCAATGTTCAACATAAGTTGAGCACATGTAGGTATTTCCATTAGGTGCAGTTTGAGAGACAGTATGCACTGAAGGTGACATATTTAAAAAAAAAAAAAAAAAAGCCCCAGTAAAGTGATCAGCTCACTCTGGAGTGTTACCTTCACCTTGCCATCCCCAGAGAGGAAATCGGTAGGGACAAGCCCCAGTGGCATGAGCTGATATGCCCGTCCTGGGGTCTGCATCAGGCTCCAGAGGAGCTCAGGGCCTCTCCTCACCCTCCCCAGTGGCCTCCCTCCCTTGCCAAGTTCTTTATCAGCCTCATGGCTATACATCCCCACACCCGCTCCACATGCCCGAGGCCAGCCCTATCAGCAAGTGCAGCACTGGGCAGTCCCCCCTGATAAGGCTACAAATCCCAAAGAGTGATTGAGAGGTGATAACGCCTTGCCTTGAGTCATCTCCTCGCCCAGCTAGCTCGTTCCTCCCCGAAGGGGCAGCCTGTCCCCAATCACCCACTGCTGGGCGACCAGACAGTTCGCCAAGGGCTCAGTCCCACACCAGGAAAGGCAGCTCCTTTAAACCTGTGCTCGTGGGGGATTGCACAGGGAGGGGGAAAAAATATAACGAGAGGACCTGGCAGGGGACAGCCATAAATGTCTTCTGCTCGGGTGCCCGCTGAAGATAAGCAGCCCCCCCTCTTCTCCCTGGCATTCGCACTCTCCCTCCACCTCAGTGTTTGTGTAACTCCCGGCAAGAGCGGGGCTGCGATCTCCGCCGGGGCCCCTCGGCATCGCTAGAATAATAAAACAGCACGGGAACAGGAGTTTCTCTCTCCCTTCTGGTGACAATTACTGTCATGCGCTCCCCCTCTGCGCCCCCACTCCGAGCCAAGATTCTCAGCGAAGATGGTGAGTGCAGCCCGAGCTGAGCCTAATTCTTTTAAAGACTAATTCAGCCTGATAAGAGTGTCTCGGACAAAGCCTGCCCTGACAGCGTAATTAAAGAAGTACAAATTGTTTCTAAAACCACACGCTGGCAGAATTTTTACAATTAATGACCAGTTGTCAGTGCCGGGGCTTGTCAGGGAGGAATCGCTCTCGCCTTGCGCGCCCGATCTGGGTCAGCAGCCCATCCATCGCCTCTCTGAGGACGGGAAAGCCAACAGGCAGCGGCACTGCCCCAATAAGCTGTTAATGACACCGCACTCATTACTGCGGATAACATCTTGTTTCTAAGCAGAATTTTTTTTGCCAGCTCGCTTTGACTTTCTAGGCTGTGATTAAACACAGACAGAGAAATAGGGTGCTTACCTGGCCTACTTTTTTTTTTTTTTTTTCATTTTCCCTCTTCTCATGAATTTTTGATTGAAAAAATCTGCATGGTAAAACAAGCATCTATATATGATCACACAGAAGGCTTGAACATAGGACAATATTAAGTTATTTTAATGGTAAAACTTCTGAAATATTGACAAGAGCGATAGTATGGTTAAGTGATCTATTAAAAAAAAAAGCCACTTGCTCTGGAATCTCAAGTATACATATATATATATCTCCCAAACTCCTCTGTGTACTGAAGAAGAAAGGATAGTAAATATTTTTTTATTTTAAAAAGCAATGTTAGCATTGTGGTATCAATCAAATGCTAGGTAATTAAAAAAATATGCTGACGTGCTCTGTCCTTTCCTTGCCCTGCTCTGCCTACATTTTTTAGCACATACACTGCATCCACTTGAAAGCGTGGTGGATCCTTGCACACAGCAGGATTTTGCAGTCTCCTGCGGGACCCACCATGTTACAATAGCGTTCAAAGCTTTATAAGCTTCATTTAGTTTCAGCAAGCCTGTTGGAGCATTGTCTGTGCTTAAAGAGGCATTTAAAACTAAAGCGAAGCTTTGAAAGCTTCAGAGACAATGACGCTGGACTCCCTAAACCCATGAGTTCACTGCACGGTTTGAAGTGATGGCATCATGTAGAAAACATGACACGCTGCTCTGAGAGCCTGGCGGTACCTAGGCACAAAAGAGGAGGGGGAACTGAAAATCTGGGGCGCACATTGAGTTTCTACCACTGAAGGTCACGCCTGGACCAAAGGGAAGAAAAGCATTCTAAATATTTTTCTGCCTTTGAGATTTGTGCCTGTGCATATTTATTCTCTCGTTCTGTAATGATTTCTAAACCGTCGTTATGTGTGTTTCTAAGGCGTTAGGAAAAAAAGAAAACAACAGCCAGGGCACACACAATAAAAACAGGGGAGGATGCAGCAGCCGTGCTTCCATGGGATGTCCAGCTTTTGATCTAAATGGTTTGCACATCCCCAGACTGTGCAAAAGGCAGCACTTAATGCAGAGCTACACTACCTACAAGCTAAGGGAAAGAGCAGTAAAACAGACATCAGTAAAACGGTGGTTTCCCAAACAGGCACTCATTATTCACTGTCCAACCCAGCTTGTCACCATTTCTAGGCAAGGACATGCAGTTGGTATAACCACAGTGAGAAACTGCATTGGTCCATCCCACGGCAAGAGGAAAAGATCCTCTTGAATCCCAAACATAAGCATCCACCCTGCCCATGCCACCTCACTCAGGTGGTGAAGGTTACAGGTATTCTTGGGCTGCAGTGCCATTCCTGCCTTGTCAGGCTTCCCTGGCAAAACCCACGGTGCTCTTGATCACCAAGGAAAATGAGGAGGAGAGGGAGACCCCCGCAAAAATAGCAGTGATCCATGTTAAAGCAGCACCTTGTGGATCAAGTCAGGTACAGGATGTCCATAAGTAGATTGAAATGACAGTCTGAAGCAAACAGGTGTAATAAATACCAGCTTTGTAAAATAAGCCGTGAGCAGATTTAGAAATAAAACAGTAGAATAGCATGACAAATGCCGTTCAGTAATAGCAGGGCACACCTCAGCAGCACTCAGAGAGCCATGCAATGTCCTGCAGGCTCCATCTCATTCCTAAGACCACAGTATTTCATTGGGGCACAGCTGCAGGCAAAGCTCGATGGGCTGGAAAAGGACATGGCGTGAGCCATGGCAGAGTTACTATGTGCTTAATTCTCAATTTTAATAGCTGTAGAACGTATAATGGTAGTAAAATGTAGTCTTATTAAACCTCGGTCCTCAGCCCAGTGGAGCCATTTTTCACTGCAATTGAAAATAATGAACATAAACCAGTTGGAGGCAGATAACGGGCATGGGAAATTTGAGCTCAAATGGTTGAAGCCTGGACAAAGTGTAAAGCAACGAGAATCAGTTTAGTACCACAGTATGTCAGAAAAAAAGCATAGCTGTCAGGAATGCAGCAATTCCACATGCATGCAGATGCTCTTGATGGAGGAAGATGCATTGATGACATTTAAAAAACACAGCACAAAAGTAAAACGTATTTCAAAATACACCCAAATTGGAAACAGTACTGTTAGAAGCTTACTAAAACACAGTAAAATACTGCTGTAGCTCTTTTCTCATGTCCTGAAGTGTTACTATAACAAAAATAAACATGCTGATGAAATATAAGAGAACAGCAATGCCAAACTCCTGGAGAAGTGAATGGCAAATTTGCCAGAGCTGTGCTTCCAAAACTGGCTGTGCAGCCCAGGATCCAATGTTAATGGGTCACAGATGTTCTCCTTTTACAAAAAGAAGTTGCATGTGTTTATTTCTTTCATGGTACCAGCCAGAGGGCAGTTAGGGGAGCAATTGGAAACCTGTGAGCTGCAGTTACTTGATTGAATAATCTGTTTGAAAAAAAGATGTTGCCATGCAAAATTATCCTCCCCCCTCCACCACCTCCCTGCCAGTTTTGACAGCACATAAGAGTTTCACTTCCATCCAAAACTGAGAGGGAAATTTAGGTAACCCAGAACAACGTAATGTGCACAGTCTGTGAAGTACCAGGGATTTTTCATGCCACAGACCTAAGGCCACCTTTTTTTTTCTTTTTTTTTCTTTTTTTTTTTTTACACACCCAAAGAATCCAAGGGTCTGGTTGCTGCCCAGCTCAGTGCCAAGGTATGCACACACAGGTCAGGCTCTCCAACTGGAGCCAGATTCCCTGCCTGCCATGAGGAGGGATCACCAACGGGCATGGCCTGACCTCTCAGCTCACCTATCTGCAGAAAACTTGTGTGGCTGCAGCCACCAGTTTCTCACTAAGAGCCCTCCCCCAGCACCTAGCCCTTTCCTCCTTTAGAGAAAAGAAAAGCCACAGTATAACAAAGGAGAAAATAAATCCCTCCCCGAGGACAAGGGGTGCTAACAAAGCTGTCTCGACCACCCCAAAGCATTGGCATTTAACAGCACTCATGTCAGGGCTGGTTCTAATGTGGGATGAGGAGAAGTCACTGCCTTGCACCGGGGCTGCATGGGCAGCAATGGTGTGGGTGACAGGGTACTTAGAGCAGTACAATTCAAACGACATAAGGAGAAGAAAGCTGATGGCTCCCACACTCAACCCACAGCATGGACAGTCCCCTCTGGATACCTACACCACAGAGCAGTAAAACCCTAGGCTGGAGTTGAGTATCTCAGGGCAGTTCTGCAATACAGGGTACTGAAGTCCTCTCCAGGGGCCCAGCTCCATCACCACTGAAGTCAAACATCATGTGTAAATGTGGGATGCTTCTTCAGGGGTGGCAGGCACAGGCGCCCAGTTACAGATGAGCTTTCCTCCAAGGCACAAAACATACATGAACCCCAGGTCATACATGCTGACCTGGAACTGAGTGGTACCCACAGACAGCTCAGCCAAGGTTGGGGAGGTAATGAATGCCTTGGCCTGGGACAGGAGCCACACGGCTCCTCCCACCCAAAACGATCTGGTTACTGAAGGAGCGTCTGTAGAAGCCTTTGTCACATGGCAGACCAAGGGAGGCTCAGGCTGTCCTGGGAAGAGCTGAAAGAGCAATTTTTTTCTCTTATTCCTATGGAATCAGCCTAGATATTTACAACTTTCTAATCCACTTCCGAATGCTGCTGAGAAAAGTGCTGCAGAAAAATCAGGTGCTCTGGACATTTTGAAGACTTATTCTATTTGCCAGAGAGCAATTTCAGGCTTGTTCGTTTCTTCTCACAGAACATCTGCAATTCCCTGCAACTGTAATTTCTATCATTGTCTTTTCAAAATGACATTTGTACAGCCTCCTTCTAAATAATTGCAGGAATTTTCTGTTCATTAGGGGAGCGTATTTTCAACGCACAGGTCTTCACCTCATGGCACCTCTGCCCTTTCCCCAGGGATGTGCAAGCATTCAGCTGCTCTACTGACATCCCAAGGGCTGTGGCCCTTTGCTCACCAGCTATTCCCAGTGGCATGGCACTCACAGCTGGACAGGAAGCAGCACAGCTCCAGCACAGTCTGGATGAGAAGCCATGCACATCGTCAGCCACAGGAACTGGATGCTTCATTCTCTGCCTGCTGTGCCAAAAATGTTCTCTGCCAGGTGCCTGAAGGTCACGCAGGGTTGCTTTTCCAAACCTGTTGTGTATGCTGAGTGACATTCAGATGAAATGCAACTATGGTGCTCCTCTACAGGCCTTGATGAATCATCAGACCTCTGAAAAAACCACATCTGGGCCTAGGAAATACATTTTGGTTATTGTAATGAATTACATTTTTACATCCAAAATCTTTTTAGCTTCCAGCAAGAAATCAGAGGATGGCTAACGTGAAATATTTCCTTAGATCCTGCCATAACAGCATCTGGTGGCTGGATAAATGCACACGGATATGGACTTTCTTTAGGACACTGAAGACAGCCCTACAAAGCGGTTACCAATAATAAGTTGTGTTTCTATGTAAAACTGTTAGCTTTTTAACATTCATAACTCCAGCTTTGCTCTCAGCTTTCTGAAGCATTATTCCTTATGCTGCTGACTGCACACTTGCACTTACATGTTTTCTTTTTTTTTTTTTTGGCTCATTGGAGCAAGCAGTCAGCTTTTCCCTCATTCCTGAGGGATATCAGGTTACAACGAATGTTGTTCTGCTATTATATACTTACCCAGTGGCGTATTAAAAATGCATATTTTACATTTGATTTTTCTCCATGCCAGAGTCAGGTTTAAACCCACTTTTCTTCTCCCACTTGCTAGGTACTGTTAACAAGCTCCTAGCTTATTCCCAGATGTAAAAAGGCAGGCAACAATACATGCCCTGTTTAACCCCAGCTGGGGATATGGCCCCTGCACCAGTTCATTTAAACTAAGGAAATTTACAGTGCATCCCTGCAGCTAAACGACTTTTGAGCGCATTAATTTTTGGAGAAGTAGGAGAAAGATGTGCATATGGAGGCTGCCTGGTGATGGGCCAGCCTCCTGCAGCTGTTGCACCCCTGCCCTGCCCAGGCACAGCACACGCTCCCAACTGCAGGTCCCAGAGGGTCTGGAGTCCCTCCTGGGGGATGCCACGTCCCCCCTCTACTCTGCCCCGGGGCCGTGTGGGAGCGGGCTGGCAAGTGGGGGGCCATGGATGAGCCCTGCTGCTGAAGCTCTGGGGCACCTCGAGGGCCCTGTCACTTGCAGATTTGTCCCAACTTTGAGATCTATTCAGTCATTAAAACTGAGCAGCAAATTCAAAATAAATACAACCAGAAATACAGTGCAGGCTTGTTAGAGCTGTGTGCTGGAGCCTGTGGGACAGAAAATTTCCTTGCCACCCATTAATATTGCTCAGTTTAGCAATTTCATCTAAGTCCCAGAAGAAAAAAAAAAAAANACAAGACACCAAAAAAAAAAAAAAAAAAAAAACAAACCCAGGATAGAATCCCAGTGGATGGTTTTACTCCCCACAGGCATTATCCAGCACTGCTCCAGCAGCCTGTACCACCACACAGAGCCCCATCTCTGACACAAGGAGCAGCCCAAACGCCACAGTGCCAACATCTGCCCGTGTTCTCCATTCGGGTGTTTCCTGCAACCTGACATTCCCCAGATCAAGGTACTGCCAACACATGGGGTACCTTGTTCTCAGCCTCCAAGCTCTTGATGTCCTGGAGCACATATGTGTGCACTCATCAGTAGTATGATAAAAAGCCCAAAACCATACCAAATGACTTTTTTTCCCCTGGTTCACTATTAGGTTAAAGATTTTGAATAATTAAGTAGAACTGATGCTAAAAATATTCTTTTACAGATATGCTAGAAACTGGTGGTATAGGAGTCTCAAGAGGCAATTTAATTGTTATCATGATTTCCTGAAACACCAAAAGGAGGGATGCAGTGTTTTTTCCTACAGCAAAAAAAGGGTGAAAGGTTCAACCTGAAAATACGTTTGTGGTCTGGTAATTGCCATGTGTAAAGAGCATGAACTACAGGATTACACAGACAGAGAGGGACAGTAAATCATACAGATATAAAACCATGTTACCATTCAAGCTAGAAATACTCCTTATGAATTACACTGTCTGTTGGCCTATTTTATTTGCTCTTAATTGAGCATATCAAGAAACAGATCACTACTCAATGCAGATTTCTGATTTGGTGCCTCACTGCTTGGATTTATCTGTGGTCATACAATTATGTATGATCAAAATCAATTAAATGCATTCACTAAGTAGTCACCTTAGCAACAGAAAAAAATAGTCAAAGGAAATGTTCTCAAGTTATTTATATATTTATATTCTAATATGACATACAATAGCAAGGAAGACAGGCTGATATTTCTTAAAGGTCAAGTTTTTGTGCAAGTAACCAGAAGAACATGAAGTAAAAAGCCAGAATCTTACAGTCCCCACAATTCATAGTCCCAAGAACCAGCCACAGGTTAGGGGCTGGCACAGATCTAATCTAACTCAATCCACAAAAGGACTCATCTAGGTTTTATGCCAACTCATCAGTGTTCACCTGGAGAGCTAGTCTATTTTCCTTCGCTTTATCCAAATCTAAGCATCCAATTCTACCAATTTGGCATAAATTCAAAAGACTTTCTTTATTATACTTCACATGGGGAGCACGTAAAAAACAGAGGATGCTTGATGCAACTTCCTCAAGGAAAAGAGCACAAACTCACCTCTAAATCTCCTGGGAAACACTCCCATTCCAATCAAGAAAACATGGGAAAAAGCATAATGAATTACACTTGTAATCTGGTTTATTTCTATTTTTGCTTTAAATAGTTGAAGTTATGCATCCATCACTCAAAAGCACTAAATGTGGATGAGAGGGTTTCTCAAACTGGAAAAGGACATGAGACTACTGTCAACTCCAAAAATAGTTATTCAAAAAAACAAAAAACAAAGCCAAAATCTACTGCTGTTAAGTCCTCAGATCCTGTCCCATGTATTTTGGGCTCTAGAAACAGTGGTAAGCAAAATGACATTCATCTAGTTTGCATATTCCTGCTGTATTCAGAACCAGGCTCAATTGCTCCTGCAGTAAAGGATGATTTACAATCCTGCTGTCTTTAACAACAGAAAAATGGGGGGGAAAAAAAAAACCCTCACAAAATCTCCCTTATCTATTTAATCCATCTGGTAGGGAAGAGTTCTGAGACTAACTTACACAGATTTTTAGGCTCCCAGTGATTTCAGTAGAACTTGGTCTCCTGAAAAGCTCTGAAGAGACACAGATGCCCAAATCCCTTGTGTGGCATTTAGTATAGCTATACTCTGAATCCCCAGAGATGTCCAGGCAGATGTTGAAAAAAGCTCAATAACCCACCTGGGGGCCAGGAACAAAAGATGCTGTATTGTGCTTAAAGCACAGAAAAATAGCACACAAAAAGCCAGAAATCTTCAGTTGAGAAACTGCACTGTGGGGTAAGGTATCTCCTCAAGACTGCAAGTAAAACAAAATAAAATATAATAAAAGTAAAATGTAATTAATTTCAAGAAAAAAAAATAGCAAGGCTTGTTTATGGTGCTCATGGAAAGATATGTTCAGGCTGGTCCCTTCCACAGGCAAGGCTGCAATGCAACCCGTACTTTAAGAGGCATTTGACTGAAGCACATTCTCCACAAAAGCTATTCAGTCTCGAAGCCACCTGATGTTGCAGAGAGGCTACTTTTCCCCCACAGTGAGCTAAAGCTGCCTCTTGTGTCTCGTTTTGACACCGACAGCTGTTTCTGCAGCAAGACATTACAACACACGCAGAGTTCAAGACTCGCTTGCCGTCTCTGCGTGACTGGAGAAGCTCCACACTGTACCACACATCACTGGGCTCTGCCTTAACATCTAGTGCTCTGGCTGAAAGGCATCCTGAGGCTGAGCTGTAAAAACAAGTCAGCAAGAAAAAGGGAAAGGTGAGAAGCTCGATATCCAGCAGCATTCCTGCATTACACAGCCGCCCAGAACGGCTGCGGGGAGCACTCCAGCAAAGTTATTCCGATTTCATAAAAATCAGGTGCAATTCAAGAAGCTTTAGCCAGAAAGTTAAGATAGAAGCCACATGCCAAGGAATTCTGGAGAACAAGCGTCACAGATTTTTATCTCTGAAGCAAAAAGTAATGATTTAAACTCGAAAGGCAGAAAGGAGTGGAAGAAGGAAATTGTAGGGGTGAAACCTTGAGCACACTTGGTAGAGATGAATGGAGATAAGAATCCTGATTCCCTAGAGGCAAACAGGGTTCAAGCAAAAAGGGAATTTTACTGAGCAGAGGATGCCTAAAAAGGAAATTATTTTCCTCTTTTTCATCGACATAAAGATTGTTCCAGTGACAGTTACCATGGAAACCAATTTTGAGAATAACAAGAAAGCATTTATGGCACAGAGCTTATTTTAAAGGATGGTGAACCACCAGCATCCCATTCCCCTAACTGAACCGATAACCTTGACCAGATGACCCACAGAACTAAAACCACACATTTTAAAGTGGCATGGAATGGCAGTGCTAAATGAAACACTCACAGCTTTTTATTGCTGTGCTTTTATGACCTTCAAAGCTACGGATATGGGGCTCAAAAGCTTCTCCCAGGACACAGCTTTAGCCAGGCTGACTGGCACCCGTCTCTCTGCATGCGAAAGCCAGAGACAGGTGAGTATCTCTGATTCAGTTACTTCAGCCAGGCTGTCATTTTCTTGGGTGTCATGTGGGGTTTTTTCCCCAGCAGACTGAAACTTCAGTTGTCAAATGCAAGGACACACAGAAATGGCCCAATCTAGGAGGGCAGCACTCGTGGTGCTTTTACAGTCATGGGTTTGCTTATTCCTGAGGCTGCCACACAGAGAGGGCAAACTGAGAATTGCCTGCTACCCAAGGTAGTGGGAGGAAGAGGGACCCCGTGGGTGTCTCTCAACACCTTGTTAAAACGTTGACTTCAGAGTTGAAGCCATGAGCCTTTTTTCTTCCACTCATCTTCAGTCTTTGGTCTGCTCTGCATTTACTTTATATCTTACTTTTATTGCTTCTCCTAGCACTATGAAGGCTGAGGGATAGGAGGCTGGCCATGGACTTGAAAAGATAAATAAATGAACGTGAGCTGTTAAAACAAAGGGAATAAAGTTCTACTGGCACTGCCACGAATATTTTTCATGCAAGGCTATCAGGAGCTTTCCAGCTTCCCAGACAGGAGGCTGTTCTCTGCCCACGAGCAGCCAAGGAGCTGCTGCATCTCTGCTCACAGCCCCCTGCAGCACTGGAGAGCAACCCCCACTCCCGGGCCAGCCCCCAACGGCTCAAGCCCAAGATAAGATGACACCTGTCAGGTGGAGCAAAGACAAGAGGCAAATCCCAGACTTGATGAGAAAACACATCCACTTAATTAGATCTAGGTGCTTTTTGAAGCACTCAGAAATCAAGCAAGCTGTAGGGCTTTATTGCAGAAATGTTTCTTTTCAAGACAGAACCTTCTGAGCAGAATCATTCTCTGTTGGCTTCTTGGCAAAGCTTCTTAAATTTTGGCAAAAGTGAAGGCCACACGTCCCAGGGTCACTGCTGTTGTTCATACAAGAGGCGACAGAACAGTGCAATTAACATTGGTGTGGCGTATGAAACTAAAGCCTCTGAAATACATTACCTTGAAAAAAATTACATCATAAAGTAGACAGCTTGACGGCAAAGGATTTCTTTCAGTAACTCCGTAATACACCTGCAAGCCTGGTCCTCTGATTGGTTTTTTTATTCAATTGTAAATTATTGCTTTCACTACTAGTTTAAGATGCAAAAGCACCTGTATTAGAGTATGACTATTCACAACTCGCTTGCCAAGATAAGCACTTGTTAGGGTAAATCAGTCAAAAATAAAGCTGTCTAGAAGAGCAGAGAAGGGAACTGCCTTCAAAGGTGGTTTTAAGCACATACTTGCGCTTTTTAAGCAGTGAACCCTGCTCCCTCTGGCCTATTACAGGATGGAAACATGCCAGGCAATGCAGTAACAGTGAGAAGTTGAAAAACCTTTGCAAAACCTCATTGCTATTGTTTTTTCTATCTGCTCCCTATCAAAATCTGGATGACGCAGCTGGGGAGTTAGCAAAGAAAATCACGTCAGGAATCAATGTTTTTCATTTATGGTTTTGTGATTTAGGAAGTTAGCTCAAAACAGAGATCAGACAATGCCCACTCTGTTGGCCCAAGACTGCAAGGCAAAAAAAATTCCCCTTTTTTAATTTCCCCATATTTGTATCCAGTTATCAGTCAAATTTGCATATCAGGCTAAATAAAGGCTATTTAACAAAAAATTCTTTCAGTTCCAGTAATACCATAAACATTGAAGAAAAAATAAGAATGAAAACACACAACCCCAAAATGCAGACTTTAGATCATGCCTACTTGAAAGAGTGAAGATATATTTCCTACCCAGACATGTATGGTTCTCCTAAATTTGGACAATCTTCTAATGATTTAAATAGTTTATGACAAGGAAAGGGTTCCTGGACTTTTTTTGTTGTTGAATAAGACAGCTTCATCTAATTTTGAACATACCATTTTATATTGAAGTTTTGATTGTCAATCTATTTTCTTTTTTACCACCTCCAATCGAAGGTCACTTCTATAAACAGCTTAATGTGAAAGTACCAGAAAAAGTTGATGGATTACAAATACGGATTTGAATCTGCTTTGTTCAATGCTTTGTTAGAAAAAAAAATTACTAATTCACTAAATGTCTGGATGGTAGTTACACAAAAATGGAACACGTTGTCCAGGCTTCCTGCCTTTCACCAGATGATACAGAGACCAGTGTTCTGGAGCACTTGGTGTAACTTTCTTCAGTGTTATTTTTTTACATACCGTTTTCAGACAGGTACAGCATCAACGGCCACAAGAATAACAGGTCTGCTGCAGAGCCTTGATCTTTTAATGACTGATCTCAGGAGCTGACTGACTTTTAAAAAATGGGGAAGAGCATATTGCCTAGAATATATTTCAGGGGGAAAAAAAAGCCCACAGTAGAATACAATTTATTATTATGATTAATTGATATCAATGCAAAAAAAAAAAAATCAAAAAGCATTTCTGCCACTGGGAGTATGTCTTCAACCAAGTACAGCATAACAAGGGGAAAAAAAATCTGATAGATAATTAATTTTAAAAAATTCGATAGATAATTAATTTTTCTGAGAAACTGAAAACAAAGTATGAAAATTTGACTTTTACCTTCCTTGAAAAATCCTCCAGAATTCTAGGATCAGCCAGAGGTATTACTTTGCATGGCTAGTAATGATAATGCAAGAAAGCTTGTGATGAACTTTTCTACTCTGCTTTTTTCTTAGCTGGAAAGAGAAAAAACATGATCATTTTTCCCACTGTAGATTACAAAAATGAGAATTCTGTTGTGTTTTTTGTTTGCTTAGGGGTTTTTTTTTGTTTGTTTGGGTTTTTTTTGTTTTTGTTTGTTTTTGTGTATCTCAACATAAAAACCCCACCTCCAGAACGCCAGTGAGATGCAGTCTGAAGGATGGTGACATGGTCAAAGGTGTCCAGGGAATGAGGGGGGATCTCTGTAAGACATGGCTTCAGTACACAGATGGTAACTCAGACCCTTTTAAATTCAAACACAACTTTTTCCACCACTGGCTTTCTCTAGAAGTCATAATTTTAAACAGCTTTTCCTTTTGAGCTTCGGCAGCAATGCAGCTAAAATTCACCATCTCACCTGAAACAAGGTGCCCTTTGGATGGCTTACAGGATTTACTTTAGCACTGGGTAGACAGACCAGTAAGGTTTTCTTGAAACAAAAAGATGGAGCATATTTTAAAGTTAAGTTTTTGCTGTGGAAAAAATTTTCTCAGAATAACTTGGGTTTTCATCAAATACTAGAAATGAAAAATTGCCCAGCAGTTTTTGCTTGATAACTGTTCTTTATAAATACTTCAGCAGGAACTTATTTTTGTGAAGAAATTCTTTCTAACTAGGTTAGGTACGACCACCACGTAACACAAAAACTGTTAATTCATTTGTGAGGTGTTCTAAAAGAGTCTGAAGTGACACTGAGAAGTTCAGTGGTGCTTGTGGTGGTATTCACAGATCTTTCTGCTCTCTGGTCTCCTTGACATGCAACCTTCTGTGCATAAAGAGATTAGTCTAACACAGAGATAGATGTTTCCCTTCCCATATGCACTGGAAGGTGTGTGTGCTGACAGCAGTGTCAGCAGGAGGAGGAGTAAGACAGACAACCATCTGTACAGACTGCAGTGTTTCGTTTGTTCAGCCTACATGGTTGCCACAAGCAGATCTAAAAGGGAAATGACAGTGGAGGGGTAGAAAACACAAATGGGACAAGGAGAAAAAGAAGCTGGAGAGAAAGGCTATCCTTGCTGTGAAGGCAGACTCCTCATGCACAAGGATTATTTACGCAGGAACTGTGGCTAGGTGGCAATTTACTGCTGCCATCGTGGAAGAACCCACCATGTGTGTGACACAGAGGATTAGTCGAGGGCTTCACTTGTTGAAGTCACCTGTTCCTTCCCACTGAAAGGATGCACACACCATCCCATCTCAGCCCCAGCAATGCTGCCAGACCCCCACATCATATTCCAGCACTATCTTCGATATCTTTCCTTCCTCCTCCCACCCCCAGCATGCTCTACCCCTTCTCAGGTCCCAAAAGTGGTAGGTGGGAAAGGGAAAGCCTGTATTTATCAGGCAAGCAGCCAAACAGAACAGATAAACTGTGAGCTTGTACCAGGGCCCCCCAGAGTAAACTCAGCTGAAATTGCTGGGTAATTTAAGAATAGTGGGAGGGAAAAGGAGAAAACAAATGACAGGAAAATATGATCATACAAACCTCACCTCTAAAAGAAATAAGGTGAAGATAAGCACCAACCACCAATACTTCCTGACTGGTGGACATATGTCTGGGTGATGGACGCTTGAAGGAGTCCTTGCATTGAAATTCTTGGTCAGCATCACAAACTGGGTTTCTTTTCCCCTCATTCTCCCAAGAAGTTTCAGTTCTACGTCTGTCACATGATTACTGCACCACTGTGCCATTTGCATCAGAGCCTGGATTTTCCCTTTTAAAACACCCTCAAACAATGAGGACATTTTACATGATGCATTAATGAAAGGCTTAGCACCCAAGTTGTGTCAAAACCTAAAACCTTTGTGACTGTTAACATTTAGCACTCTGCAAGTACCATAAAGGGAGTTCTAGAGTTGATGCTCGGTGTTGGGCAGAACATGTGAACGGCAAGTTAAAAAACAAGGAAGAATGAGATGTTTCAGGGCAGAAATAATCAGCAACTTTCTTTAAATAAAAAAGGTTTCCTAGCAGATCAGGTAGACACAATTATTTTCTCCTGCATCTATATTGTTTCACAGTGGCACCCAAAGAGCAGGCCTACCCCACACCTCAGCCTAGTACTGTAAAGATAAACTCCTCATGAGATTTTGAAAAGCTGGACCTGATACTGTTCAGAGCTACAGACTCTGCTAAAAACAGCTTTGATTTTCACCCACTGCACTAGTAACAACTTTAGTTATAACCTGAATTGTAATAAGGGCCTGACCTTACAGAACTTTCCCTAACAGTTGGAAATATTTACCTTACGTGGGCAAAAAAACCTATTGGGCACAAGGATGAAAGAGAAAAGAGGAAAACATATACATAAAATAGCTGTGACATGACCACAAGAACAACAGCAGAAATAAGCACTTAAAGTCCATTGTTTTCTTATTAGATTCTTTAGGAATATTTCAGGTTCTATCTCAAGAAAACTGAAAATATAAATTGGGAAAAAAATCAGCTTGTTTTCATTTTTGCTATAGGCTAATAGCAAAAACCTTCTCAAAAAGAAATTAATTTTAACTGTTACTGACTTTTAACTCAGCAGAAGACAAAAGTCCCAGCCTCTTCTAAAAATTGAAGTGAACACACATCTCAAACCACACAATCCTACGTGGTTTCACACTGTGGGATTTAGCAGTCTGTTGCATATCTTTTCAAGAGCTTCCAAAAGTGAGCAGATGCAGTAGGCTCAAAGTATCATGGAATATACAAGATAAATGAATTGTCTCTTTTTCTCACAGAGGATCTAGCTTTGCTTTTCCTGTTGAGATTCACCTACGCTAAAAATCCAGAATCACAAAAAGGTAGCACAAAATAAATCTATTCCACTAGAAAATTAAGAATCAGTTTCTTCCATTCTTCTCCTTAGCTGAGAAATTTCTGTTCTGACTGTTCTAAAATTGCGTCCTTACAGAAGCAGACATATTCTCCCTCCAGGTTTGCTAACCAACACCAGGAAACAGAAGAGAAAATAAAGTACAACGGTATGTCTGCTCTGTACCTGTAAAACAAACCCAAAACCCTAGAGATAAAGTTACACTGCTAGAAATTCCCTGCAATTGAACTACCTAAGGTTTGTGTCCAAAGCATAATGGCTGTGTTTGACATTTTTTAAGCCAGCTCATTCTGGCTGACTCTAGCATCTCTGGGAAAATCTACCTCAACTACAGTTATTTAGATGGTATTTATTACATTTAAAGGTTTTGTTGCAGTCCGCAATGCTTTTGCCCTACAGACAGGAAGCCACAGTACTGCAGCTAAGCTTACATAGCTGGTCATCTTCATTTCCCTCTTGAATTTGGAAAGTAGCCAAAGCAGCAGAGTCAGTAAGAAACCCTCATCCCCAAAGGTACCAGGTTAAGTCCTGGTGCCTGAGCTGTTATGGACTTTACCTAATTACCTTAACTCTTTGACAAGCAGAAGGTCAGCCAATCACGAAAGGGATTCTAACAGGCAAAAAACATCAGTAAGTTGATGTGCTCAATGTTCCTTCCTACAAAGAAGCCTTTGGAGTCGTCATCATCATCTCTTCTGTATGGCAGTTGTGTGCTCTGGAACACAGATGTGCCGAGGAGCTTCTCGCACCTGTTGGCTGATACAGAATAGTCACTGAAAAATCCAAATGTTTAGCAAAAAAAATCAAAAAAAGATTCACTCGAGAGAGATCTCCTACAAAGAACAAAAAGCTCGCCTCTTCACTGTCTCACAGCACAAAATCCAAGAGCAATCCAACCACCCAAGCTCCAGGGGCATCAGTAGTTTGGTCTGGCACCAGCAGGGAGCTTTGCTGCACAGTCTCCCCTTCCTGGGGCAAAGCCAGGCCTGGTAAGGAACTCTCCAACACTGCACTCAGCTCAGCACCACCTACTTCCCTTACCAGTCAGCAGCTGCACTCAATGCTCAATACTGGACTTAGCAGGAATAAAGTCCTTCCAAACACAAAAAAGGAAACATCTCCACCGCAATTTTAAGCATAATGACGTTTTCCTATGTGCCAGGCATCCCGTACATTTTCCTTAGGCAACAGATAGCTTGTTACACTATCTCTATGAGAGGAAAATCTCCACCCACTATCTTCCCAGTAGCTTCGAGATGACAACAGACAGAGGCATACCTGAAATCCTTGGATTTTAACATGTGCTGAATTGCTAGGAAACGTTTTAATTGGACAGGTCATGGGAGACAGATTTCTGGGCACATCTCCAGCTAAATGGCACTTTTTCAGCAATGCTCTCTCATGAGATGTTACATAAAAGGCAGACACTCTTCTGTGACAGCTTGCAGTAGGTCCACCTGCCTCCTAAATGTAAAGCTCAAACCCTCCAGAGCTGTGCAGCAGAAATGCCATCTTGCTGTCCACATCTGTGGAAGGTGAAGCCCAGTCTCCACTGTCCACCCCTCTTGCTGTAGCCACGCAATGATCAGAACTAGAAACCAGAAGCTGACGCAACGGGAGGTGCTTCAGAAATTTCACCCAAGTTAGGCGCTCATAATCTGTTATTATTTTGGCTGGCTGCACTTTTAACCTGAAACTGAAAAATGTGCATAAACCTAAAAATGTTCAGTTGTTAACAGCAAAATGAATTCAGTCCCTCACATCCCAGATAAACATCCTAAATCTTGGTGCACAGTGGTGTGAAGGGATGAGTGCTCTTTGCTCCCCCTTCTATGCAGATACACTCTTGACCAGATCAGCTTTGCCAGCATCAAATCCAATATATCTTCTGGAACAGATTCAGCTCTGTTGAACTAGTATTTTCCAAACAGCAAATATAATTTTGTCATTAAACTCACAAGCAGTTCTAGCAACATAACAAAAAATTACCTGAAACCAGACCTCAGCCTTTCTACTTGCCTCCTTACTGTCTCAATATTTTTCAATAATGGATTATACCTCTTTTTTATTTCATTGGTGAGACAAGGGAAAAATTCATCCTATTCCATAGCATTCCCTGTTATTCCCACTCCAAAGCCTTCAAGATGTTTAAACGTAGCTTCTAGCTCTTAGTACTTACTAATCCCAGTTAAGCAAAGGAGAGTTAAATTCATTCTCAAGACTCTGTAATAATTATTCCCTATAACTTCTGTCCATGCTAAGTCTGTCTCGCAGAGGAAACCACCAGATTTACTATCTACAGAGTGCAAGGAAAAACAAAACTGCAACAAATTTTTTTAGTGTTTTATTAACATTAACAAAACCAGCAAATTAAAGGGTGGTCACCCGTTTGGAGAGGATTCATATTTTAATGGCAGCTATAAATATGTAACAAACTATGTACAACTGTGTCAGCCATCAACTGAACACTACTCAATGTAATCCAAATCTTCTGGGATTCCAAAACCTTTATCTATTTTGCTCTCTTCAAATCCAAATTTACGTTTGGCCCAGGACTTTATTGAAAAGATATTATCTGTAAAAAGAATGAAGAACATTGATTTTGAGTATTTGGGAAAGCATGAATTGTAGTCTCAGCTACAACAAAATCCTTCCATTTCAAGTATCTCATGTGTATGTGAAAAAGGTACATAGTGGGGAGCATCATTATTAAGTAGATTCAGAACAAAAACCACGAGGCTTTTGTTAATAACCTCCAAAAAAGAGGAAGTAATTTACTTAGCACTTAATAAAAAACCGTTATCTTTATCTTTTCTTGCTTCTCTTTTACAAGGAGACTGAAAGCTACAATTACAGTGTAAGCCTGCTATAGTGATGAGGTAAGTGTGAATATGCATAGTAAGTATTTTATACTTACTTCAACTAGACACCTACTATGTGACTATCTACAGCTACAAAAATTTAATTTAAATTAACTGTTAGGTCCTTTCTAGGCCTGCGTGTTTGTTCAGAGTATTTTTTGAAAGTTTTAAAACAAGACACTCAAGAAGCTTTATTTTAGTCAGCACTTCTCTTTTAGCATCACATTACTTTAACATATACATTTGTTCAATTTATCATAATTTTTCACTGCAGCATTCACTGAAACTCATTACGTCATTTTTAACACCCGTAAATTACAGCATTCCTTAAGAGAGGAAGTGTTCCCTGTCTCTGCACAGCTTAGAGATATTTTTGTTTTCTTTAACTATCACACATTTGGTTTTAAAACTGTCTCTTCAAAAGAAAAGTATGCTCCAGCATACAACCAAATTGTCTAATTAAACAGCAAAGTATTTTCTGCACAGCTCCTTTACCTCACTCGAGGCCTTGAGAAGAGCCTGTCATCAACAGCATAAAGCTGACAACTCCCAGAAGTTATTTTTAAATACCTAATTTTATTTCCCCATACACAATAAACAACCCAGATATAAAATAATAGTCCGAAGACTAAGACAATGATATCCTGCTGCACTTGGCACAACCAATGATAGCAAGCAGTCCATCAGTAGGAGATCTATTAGAGACATAAAACTATAAACAATATTGTAAATAATTTAAAAAGCCATCAGGACATATAAATATCTTGCTTTGCGAAATGGGAATGAATACAGCAAAGCTAAGCAACAACAGAAAATTGAGTTAAACTTCCATATGAATGTCATCACAGTAACATTCCTTAAAACTGTGCATCATTTTACCTGTCAAAACTGATCAATTAGTTAGAGGAATACCTACTTTGTATCAGCATCCATCACATGGTAGCAGCAATAAGAATCCACTAAGCATTCTACTCTTTAGAAAGAAATTAACATTCAGAATACAATTAAGCTTTCTGAATACCTGGGCATCACCATGTCCAGTCTATTGCTTTCCTCATCTTAAAGAGATTTTATTTAACTCATCCACAGAAACAAGATGCAGGATTTAACACAGCACCAGAAGGACAAATCTGTTATGGCATGTGAAATACATTCAGTAACTAAACTGAGAAGATGTATTCTTTTTGTTGAACCATAATAGTTTAATAAGTAAAATAAACTTATCTGTGTTTTTTAGTATGTGAGGACTATCCTACGTCAAGTCCTAATCAAATTTAAAGCTCTTAACACTGAGTAGGTATTTTACTGAACCTGCTCTAGTGTGAAGCTATGTCACTGCAATACACACCAGTCCATCTGTTGGCTGCCTCCTTGGCCACTTGGTTTGTTTGGCCTGAAACAGAGAAAAACACCAACAACAATAAAAGCACACATCACAGTAAAATCATCACATGGTTTCAAAGCACAGAGACTAAATTTTTATAGATGCCATTTTTGCAGAACCATACAATATAAGAAAGTTATTCTACTGCTTCCTAACGCTTGTTTTACACATTTAAGGTTCCAGCAAACACAAAGCTAAGTTAAAGAAAAAGAGGAGCAAAGAGCATACAAGATAACCTATGAACAACTATAAGTTTTTAAAGTGTATTTTAAAATAAAGTAACCCCAGTTTGGCTTGCCTAGGGGCTTAATTGTCTTCACCAAGACTGGAACTAGATACATGGCCTGAAGATACCAGAGGCAACAGAGAAGGAAAATATTTCATAATCCTCTCTATACATAAGTAAACCATCACATGGGTATGCATGACTCTGTGTAGATAAGGAAAATGACAAGGCAGCAGTCTATCTTATCAATCCAACAGTTCATCATATAACCCTGAAATGTCTCCACAGCTTTGAGAACCCCCTCAATGAAATTAGGACAAAATAATGTTTCTGGCTATCAAATTTGGCTTATTGACCCTTAACACCATTCCAGAACTAAACACATAATAGTAATTTATCATCACTACAAGCGGATTTTGTATAGTTTCTATGAGGCAAAACAATCAAGAATTCCTCTTAGATCACCGTGCTCCCATTAAAGTAAGTAGTGAATCAAACCAAGCAGGTTAGGTTGTAACGTGGGAATTTATCAGAGTCATTCTGGTTCTCACGCCTACATGTAACTCAGTTATTCCCTGTCAGTCTTGTTAGCACTTGCATGATAATGCTCATTTGAATGGTCAGCATGAAACTTGTCTCCGGGGTACTGAGATAGGAATACATGATCAGGAATCCACTGTTATACAAATTAAACTTTAAGGGAAATTACATTATGTTGAAAAATCATCTTCTAGCACACAGGAAGTACTCATTACTTCAACCTTAATATTACAGTAATTGATATGAAAAATGTTTATACTGGAGTAATATGCTATTTCAAAACCAATGTACTTTCTAAAAATGTTTCTTTCTACAATTAGAAAGTTTGAGCACAACATGAAGAAAAAAAAGCCAAGCAAAAAACGGAGTGGGAGAGAGAATGGCATTTTTGCTTGCTTGCATGCATCAGAAATTCAAGTTGCTCCTAGCCTGAGAGAGCTATCCCTTATTTCCTTTGCTGAGTTCTTGCTGCCATGCCCACTTGTTCAGTCCCATGACTGGCAGCACTGACAAGATACTTGCAACTAAGGGCATTTGGAACAGTACCCAACCTAACCCCACTTAGGGCAAGTCTGCAGAGTAAGAGCTTCCACTCGTCAAGACTTTAAATGTGTGACCCTACCATGCTTCCCTCAGCATTTTCCTAAAATTCTACCGTAAACCTTGACAGCTGTATTTGACTCCAAGTAATGAAGTTTGAAATGAAGTAGGATGGCATCAACCTCCATGGATCCAGAGCTGTGAGGTGACAGCATCCTAACGGTGGGGGAGCCAACATAGTACCTGCAAGGTCTCAGCAGAAAGCTCAGCTTTGCTGGAAGAAGCTGAGCAGCTCAACGGTGGTGGCGTGGTGCACTGACATCCTGCAATATCGTGTGTGTGTGTCAAAAAATACACATGTGATCACGTGTTCTGAAAATGTGACTTCACACCTCTGTCAAAGAAAAGGCTGAGGTGACGAGAGACATAGGCTGGACAGCAAATTAGAATGGCAGTCACTGCCTATAACCGAGCTGTGGCTAGAAATGAAAATACGGCAGTCAGAGCAGGAAGCTATAACGGGGAAACCCCATTATAGCAGATATAGGTAGACAGACAGACAGATCAGACATATAATCCCCAGTGTCTCTTAGCTACAGGTGAATATTTAGCTATCTGAAGGCAAGATTTAAGTCCCTTGGGCTCAGTCTTAAGTCTTGCCGATGATTCCACTGCGATATCCTTGTGTGCTTGCTGCAACCAATACCATGCCTCGAAGAGACACAAGAGACAGGCTTTGACGGTGATGGACCTGAATTTCCTGAAGACATCAACCACATCTTCCAGAGACGTCCACCACCATCACAAAAACTGACAGAAATGAAGAAATGTACACCTTGAGTGCTTTCTCGAACTCTTTTTACAGTTGCTTGGTTTCACTGGTTGCATCATCTGTATGTACACACGCACAGAAGATGAGGGAAAGCAGGAGTAGTAAAGCAGACAGCCCCCAGACACACCTACTTTCTGTACAGGTGTAACTCAAAGTCATGCTACTTCTGACTGCCTGTTCTCTAGCTCTAGGGAATCACACAGCCAGGCTGGTTTTTAGACAGCACTGAAAAGGAAAGCTCAAGATTTAAAGACAGCAATAGCATGGGAACTCAAAAATATACACTCCAAAGCACAATCAGGACACCAACTGTGTGAAGCTGTAAAAAGCAGAAACTCGAACACGGCACTTAGGACTACTGGCTGATTGCCAAAGCCATCACAACCATAGAGTCCAAATGAGGCTGGAGTCTTTCTGATCCTCCTGCTCACCAGAGCTGCTCTAACTGAACTTGATTTTTGGCAGCTACGAAATGGTGCTCCAGTACTGAATCTGCACAAGACAATGGAAGGGCAAATATGCAGCAGAGATGCGCAACAGAGAAGGCAACATTTTCCAGATGCTTCCAGATGTCCTCATTATCACCAGGCTCTAGTTACAGTCTGTACCTATACATATGCATATAGGCTGACAATATATGTAATTGCTGTCTGGAAGCTGCAAAACAAAAAAATTTGTTCCAGATATTATATATTTATTTCACCTATTTGTGTGACAGTGCATCAACAGACTTTCCTACTTCCCATGTCTGCAGGATACAAGTGATTTATTTGGCTGAGGCACATACCTGTATCCTCTACTGACTAATTTCAGGCACATTTGACATTTTCTAAGAAAAAAAATTGGAGGCCTGCATTTTTGTCTCCAAAACAGGACAGAAGTGACCACTGTATGTACAGCAATGCAAGGCCCAGGAGCAGCAAGACTTGAAGTGCTGCTCTGTTAAGTCAGCAAACACAGCTGGGAATATGCCCCAAACAGTGAAAGGCTACAGGACAGAGAGTTACTCTGACCAGTCCTCATGAAAGTTTTGGGCTTTTTTTTTTTTCTCTCAACCCCAAGTATCTCTGGAGAACTGCAGGGAACTCAAAAAGTCCAGATTCTGAGAGCTGAACCATTATCCCAAGCATCTGTGATTGTCCTTATCACAGGGACAACCCCCTCTATCCCCAGGGAAGAAAGCAAAGGTTTGCAAAGGAAGGTCCAGACATTAGTAAATGTCTAAAAAGGAAACGAGGGTGGGTTGGAAACATGCTTTTCAGTGCAGGTAAGTGGCATTCTACCAGTGACCTGCAGGTATTTTGGAGCAGGCCAGAAGACAGAGGTGACAAAAAGGCATGTGTACAGCTGCCAGAGGTGAACTAAGAAGTTTCTAAAGCAAATGGACAGCACCTGGCCAGGAGTGAGGGCCAGCAGCACAGAACATCAGCACAGCAGTGTTCCTAACAAATCTCAACAGGCATTGCAGATTGACCCAAACCATTGTAAGACCACAATGTTTCCAATCCGGCTCAGGAAGCCCCTACAGTAATTCTCAGCATACAGCCTCCTCCTTCCTTCTTCCCCTAGATTCTTTCACTTTTTTCACAGAAGGGGGAGATGGTTGGAATTAAGAGTCCTATTTGCATTCCAAAATTGAATGGCCAAAAGCTGTAGAAGTCTCAAGTATTTCCACAGGGCAAAACACAATTTTGATAGCAACAACCACCACCATCTCCTCACAAACATTTTCCAAATGTACTTTAGGTTCTTCCTAAAAGCCTCAAACATCATTAAGGGAACACTAAGGATACAGTCATGGAACAGTACTCAAATTCAGACTGTAAAGACAACATATTATAGTTCCAGTAGCTATACTAAAAGAATGAAAACAACAACAAACCAACGGCCAGAACCAGCTCACAACCTCCTCAGCTGGTAGAAATGAACAAAGAGCTTTCTTTGATCTCCTAGATCCTACTCTGGCATTTTCTCGATAACTTTAAGGAATTCTAGGTCCAAGAACCTCTACTTCCCTAGAATAAGAAAATCAAGTTATATTTATAAAGCTTGCACACTTTGGTGCCAGTTTTGACCTACCACAACTAATGCCACAAGAAAATTGTATGGACTTCCTCAGTGAAAAGGCACATGACTGCAGAGGGAATTATCACCTCACCAAGGAGAGAGTCACCCATCAGCTGTAGGGTGTCAGCAGATTCAGATGCAAAATACAACTGCAGTCTTCAGTGTGTGGGTGAGGGAGTAATTTTACAGCACGGATTGCAATTCCTCTGCATGAACTGCAGGGAACAGCTGCAACTGTTCTCAAGGACCAGGGAGGATTATTAGCCCAAAGAATCCCAATCTCTCTCATGAAATTGGTCAGGGTAAATTAGGTGCATTAAGTGGATTTGAATTCTTGTAATAAATATGCATTCACTTAGACTGAATTCAAAGATGAAAAATGGGAACTACCATAGGAACTGTTTGTGAACTTGAACCTCCCATGACTCTGATTATCCACTGCCTTCTGCAGGGCTATCTATTCTCCTGCACATAGGAGCCCTTACTTTCCAGAAACATTACCTTGCCATCACCACAGTGACGGATATGTTTTCCTACTCCTCCTGGGGCAGCATCACTAAAATACCCTGTGATTTTTCCCACTAATGAAAACATCTCATGCAAAGAAAGATCCCATCTCCAAAAGCGAGGATAGAAGCTAAGTATATAAGTTACACACCTGTTGTCCACAGAAAGTGTAAAAGATTATTGCCTAGTAATTCCTACCCACACGACCATTCACAAACTGACACCACAAACTCTGATCACTCCCGTGGCTTACCATTGGAGACTATTTATGGCAATGGTGTAATGAAGTGGCTTCTTAAGGTCCATATTTGAGGATTCTTAAGCAAAAGTAACCTACAACACTGTCAACAGGCTGAACTGCAATGTGGCAAGAAGAGCTTTACAAGAATGTTTTGTAACCCTGTATCAGGCAAATACCTCCACACTATTGGAAAACTTTATCCTCCCCCATGCTTCCCTAAGAGGTGTTTCCTCCTATAAACAGAATAAAGAGCTGCCCTGTAGCATATCAGAATTCTGTCAACTCCTTTGAATCCAAAATAACACATCACTCTTCCCCCATACTCCAGTATCCCACACAACACTCTTCCTTATGATATTAATCAACAGGTCCCAATGCTTCAGAATTCATGACTAAATTCAAGTCAATTTGCAAATATGATTCCTCATTTGAATAGCATCACAAACTCAACACAACTTTTTATACTGACTTCTTTTAGACTCTGAATAGTTTCAGCACTACAAGAAAGAGCACTGACCATTATGAATGCTACTGAACTGCAACTATTTTGAAAAGCATAGAATACGATTTAAGATACTTGTGATAGAAAAATACTAAAGAATACTGAAATACAAATTAATTAAATCTGCATTTCTGCTGCAACACCTATATATGCTGTATATATGCTTGAAAATGAACCTGAGCAAGTAGATACCACAGTGCCAGTCTTGTCTACCTGGTGAGATGTAGCAGCACAGAGCAAAGCCACTAAAAACTGATCCACGTTGCTGAGAATATGCTTTTCAAGGGTCTGGATCTCTGTCAGTGTGCTTGAAAAAAGTGTCAAGTCTCATCAGCAAAAAACTCTTTCTGTCCCGTATGAAAAGGTCGTACTGTCAAATTTCATCAGTACGTACACGGGGTCTCCTTCAAAAGCGTCCAACGGAATTTGTCAGAATTGCTACCAAAAAATACCTCTATGCAAGACATACTCTTGCACTTAAGTTTATTATATTCATAGACCTACAGAAAAAGACCATTTACTTTTCAAGTGTTGAACTTGAAAAGCCACGCTAAAATCTTAGTTGCATAACTAAAGTACATCAATTTTCACCCAAAGAGCAGAGGGAAGCAAAGAGCTTGCAAAAGAGGAACAAGCACACCAACTTGATTCAGGGCTGATTCAGGGCTTTCTGAAAACACTGTTTTTCCTGCACTGAAAACTCCTCCTTCCCCACTTCATTCACTAATAAGCTCCAAGCCTTCAGCACAGCTGCAGGAACTTGCCCCCTTCTGAGCTGCAGAAGTGTATTTTGCAAGGAGGCCCATCCCAGGGCACCACGGCTCTTGGCCAGTTGTGGATTGCAATCTGCTGTCACCTCCTGTGTCACAGATGCTGTACAGAAGAGCCCAGAAGGCATTGCAAGAGGTTCTCAGGTCTCTGCAAAGCACAACTCAAGGCATGTTCATCTTCACCTATGCCATTTCTCAGGTATTTGTTGCCTGTTTTTAAGTTTTCCAATTTTTGGGCACTACAGTTTTAAGGCTATTACTTTTTACCATCTTCCCCATGAACTTGAGCAACAGGCTATTCCTTTTATTTTCTTGAGGAGATAAAGATATGCATTTGTAACTCCATTCATTTAATACCCTGTTCTTTTTCTCAACTTCACATAAAAAGCTAAAATTTTAGTATTACTTTATGAAACTATGTTTTACATACTAGTACATTTATTATTCCTCATTTTTCCTAAAAATAAGTTATGTTTAGTTTTCATCAGTTTGATTTATCTTTTCATGTAGTTTTCGAACAGGTAATTCAATTTGTCAACCTTGCAAATGAAACCATTCCAAGAACAGTATAGGGAGCAGGGAAAACGAAACAAAAGTCTTACTTGGATGCAATTAGTTGAGAACCAGTAAATATGTTCTTTCATTACTGGTGCACACCTATATATATATATTCTGATACTCCATGATGAAGGAGGAAAAAGGTGTGGGTGTGTGAGCTGTGTAGTTTTGTTTTGATTAGTAGCAGATAACCTACAAGTTACATACATAAACATCCATTGTCTATTTCCTGTCATCTTCTGCAGAGGAACATATTAAACATACAACCCTCTGTAAGATGAGACTAACTAAAAAAAAGGAGTTCTTACTTTTATAACTATTATTTTTCTGTTCTTTTAAGCAAGTGTCTGACTCTCTCCGAAGAAAGCTTAGTTTAACCTGCTAAGACTAAGGTAAGTGCAAGTGAAGACACAAGTCTCAGATGAGCAGAATGAATAATTTCCAACTGCAGATCTTTGTAAATGGCATTGCTGCATCAACTGTAAAAAGCACAGCTTGTCTCTCAGATGCCAGGTGCATATTTCATGGTCAGTAGCTAGGAAACATCCTCCTAACTGCAAACCCAACATACTGCATCTAAAGGTGATTAAAAAAAAAAAAAACATTTACTCTACAGCTTCATCTGTACACTATTGATCTTGGTGGCACCTAGACCAGGCTTAAAATTATTTGCAGGCTTTTCCTTTTCCAAGTGAAAATATTATTTTTTAAAAATATATATACTTAATAGTTCATTAGCTGATATTGCTGAGATGGCTTTTTAGTTTTAATCACCTTTCTGATACAATTTCTGAACAACAATCTATCTTTGAACAACAATCCACCAAACCCTTTTGTAAATTACTGGCATTCTGATGCATTTTGAGTAAAACTGATGCAACTAATTTTAAAGTCTCTCCATTAGGCAGGATAGTCCAATCTTCCTTTCATTTCTTCACTGTTTCTCTTCTAGGAACAGGAACTATTCCCAGAATTAGTAAGAATCCCCTGAAGAATCTAACATTTGGTAATTAATTTTTTGTAACATGAAGTACATCTGCATATGTAACATACTTTCACATAAGAGAATCACTGGGTATATAAAATAAAACAAACCCACCCCCAAAAAACCAACCCCCAAACTATGCACTCCAAAAAATCCAGTTGCTAAATCAACATTAACATCCCCGCATTCACCCTTCAGATATTAAGATGAATGAGGAAACTGAACAATACAGAACTATTTTCTCATAATGTCTGACAATTCCTCACAACAGTTTGTCAAACTGAAATTTTCATTGTATGCAAACATGCAAATTACAATTTTTTGAAGGACCTACAAGGAAAAAAAAAAAGATGTTTTCAAGTACACATTACATATAACATGACATTTTCATGGTATTCAGCAAAGTCTGGATGTTCTACCAAATTTTATTTTCACAGAAACCTGTAAGTATTAGTTTTAGAAAATAATCTAACCTTGAACTAGACTGGCAGTGATGCCTCTGAGATGACACATTCAGAGAGTCAGAAGGATAACTATGTGGATATTTGTAGTTTGAAATCACGTCCATTTGAACCACTTGCCTCTCTTATTACAGGATAAAAATAAAAGAGAGAGATCTAAAGTAGAAAGGTTGACACCAAAATTCCTACATGTGTTGTATCTGGTAGTTTGCTAATTTTTGAGAAAACAGTTTGCCTAGACACGTTCAGATCACTGTTTTAAAGGTAAAAAGCCTAAGCCATAAAAGTTATCAGTAACCAGACGTTCTAAAAACACGCTACATAAAAAAGGAATGCTAACAGGCAAGATCCCAGGCCCCATAAATATGAGCAATCATACCACACAGAAGTCACTGCAGTCAGTATGTAACTATTTCTGAGAGAGCTGTCCTATCCAAAGGCACGCAGTAACAAAGCACAGCTACTGTGGAAAAAAAAGAAAGCAAAGGCCCGACCATGTTTTAATAAAGCATAAACCAACATTCCTCTTATTGCAGTGAAAGAACAAGAAGTTTGAAATTCTAGAAATGTTTATTTTACAGTAAGCACTGAAAGTGTTTAGCTGTTTCCAATTACAAGCTGACCAGCAACTCAGCGTAAAGTCCCCACCGTTGATACGCTTAACGTTGCCAGACAAACTTTTCTATAAAATCAATTATGAGAAAAATTTTAATAGCTCCCTAACACATCTCTCTGGTGGGCAGAAAGAATTAAACACATGCAGCAGGTTAACCTTGATATTAGGTGGAGCTTTTTCTGTCGGCTTTATGAAAAGCTGCATAAACTGTGAACTATTGTTATGTTCCATGGCTTTGTTGTCTATCTAACCTTTAGAGAATCTAGCAGCATCACGTCCCCAACTCTGCATACGTGCAGGCCATGTCACATAAGAGACAAATCTCTCTACGATGGCTGCACCTGTCAGCACAGAAAGCTTAAACTGCTCTGTGCTCTGGGTTCTAACACTCTCCCATGAGAATATATTCCAGCCTACATAGACACGCCTCAAAAGTGAGAAACAATGATCCTGTCCTGCACCATCTGAGAGAGGATCACGAGTTTAATAGAAATCTGTAAAAATCCCAATATTTGTTTGGCTTGTTTTACTCCTTGTCAGTTTTACTGCCTTTGAGAAATAATTTATTAAATCAATCCTAACTCACAGAAGGTGTCTTAAAACAACATTATCAAGTGGCAAAGACAAACTTCTGAACTGAAGATGTCATTAGAAAAAAAATCTTTAAAAACCTATTTTTTCTGTTCTAGATATATTTTTACAATATTCTTCCTGTAAAATTGAATTATCTTAATATATCCATAAGACCAGACTATTATGTAGCTTCCTCTAGTGGTCAGTCCCTAAATCTTGTTGCTTCTGCTATTTACTCTAGTGACTTGTTACACACAAATTTTGTGCTCAAATGCTGTAAATTTGAGAAGGCATTAAAATTTATACTGCACTGTACTTCTAATAAAAAAGCCAAGAAAACTAAGCCAAAACATAGAGCAAAACGTTTGTTAGTTACACTAAAAGGACAAATAGTGAAGTCAGCAAAACCCAGAGTTATTAGTTTTCCCAAATGCCCCTCGTGAATATGCATTATAATATATTTAGCTACATGGTCAAGCTTGACTTTCCCACTGTGAGATTCAGGAAGCAAAGACAGATGTTCAGTTTTTAGCTGAGTCTTCAGATATTTGCTATGAATCACTCAAACTTTTTGTTTTGGCTCTCAAAATGATATATATGTGTGTGTGTGTGTGTGCACGCGTGCACGTTTAATGAGGCTTGCTGCTGTGCAATTGGTTTGTTTCTGCAGAGCTCTGCTGAGGGAGAGGGCAACTAAAAAGACATAGCAAAGCATTCACCAAATCTGAAGACCACTGAAAACAGACAACAATTTGATAGAGCCCTAAAATACTGCAAGAAGAATCAAGGCAGCTCTCGGTAATATGGGATGAGAAATTAACAGAATCAAATTTATACTGAGTATCAGAAGATTTCCTTACAGGCTGGAGTCATTAAGGAGGAAAAGAGAAAACCCAAAAGTAGAAAGAGACAATTGCCTGTTACAGAATATATTTTAGTGAACAATTCAACTGTTAAAAAGAGAGTGATTACATAATGTAACATCAGCCATCTCTGACTCTAAAATAAGGTATTTAGAAATCTGCTCAGGTGATTTAACTGAAAATAATCCCAAAGGTTATGTTATCTAAATTGTACAGAAGTAGAAAATCCTATCAGCCACGTGCAGTTTTAAAATCTGTGAATGAGTAACTTTTATTATAAATTTTTTTTCTTCCTATGAAACAGCAGCAGTAACTTTTATGCCTAGCTGAATGCATTCCTTTGCCTGAGATTATTCACTGGCTTATTACTTTTGCCTTTGCACTTTTCTGCACTCTGGAACCAAAAGAAATGCCCCTCAACCTTTTCTCTTTTTTTCCATTCCGTCTCTTCCATAAAGCCTGTCAACTTCCATTCAGCTCTGACAAGGACATTAACTCCCCAAAACTGACATCACCATTTATTCACTCACACACTGCCAGCAACAATGCCAGTGCAGCAATGCCTGACAAAACATATAATGAAGCAGAAACTTTAAAAATTAAGTTCAAGGACAAATTAATTTTGAAACACTACTGCATATTCCCCTGGGAAGCCTACAGGTAACTCAAAAGAGCTCACAAGTCCCTTAAATGCTCATCCCTCCATCACAGATCTTCACACGGAGCTTCCACACACTTGGACAAAAAAAACCCAAACCCACAACATACAGACAAAAGACAAGGGCATGACTGAAGCAGCTGAGTATTACAATTCCTTCCCTTTCTCTCTTTCTTTCCAGGATCCTGGTCTCCATGTTGCCAGCTAACACAGCTTGCCCTAGCACTGCAGCTGTGATTTGCTCCCTCGTGCCGTATTTAGGAACATGCTCAGGGTGACTGTTTCAAAAGAGAGACTCTCAAACCATTCTGTGCAATGCTGACTGTAAGGGTACCTCAGCTGTTAAAATACCTGACACTACACATCCCTCTGCTGTTGGTATCTGCCTAACCTCATTCATTTTTACAGCTGGAATCAGCTGGAATGTGTCTTCTCCTCAGGAGAGAAGGCAGCGAGGGGTTTGCAGCACAGTAACTAACCTCAGGTCTCCAGTTTGCTTATTCCCTGGCATACCATTACATCCTTGGGGAAAGATAACACAGCTGACAAAAAATGTCACAGCCCCTCAAAATAAATAATATCTGTCCAAATTTGGTGAGTGCTGCCAACTCTGTTTATGTTCCTGGCTTGCTCTCAGAACAGCTCTGAAGCTGCAGACTTTGTTAGTAAAATAAGGAAGGAGAAAGATTTAGCCACATCTCTTTTCAGAAAAAGTTCTCTGCCTGTTTCTTGTCACTCTGTAACAGCATTTTGGCATTACAACAACCTGAATATGCAGTGGTGCTTGGGTAGCAATTTAACAGCCTAATAAATAAAACATGAAAGCTGCAGTAGAGAAAATTCAATCAAATTTCATGCATGCTTTTCATTTCTCATGCTAAGGATCAGAATATTAAGTGCATTTCAGTGCCAAATTCTGTATTAAAGTCATTCAGCATTCCTTGTATTCCACTGGAGTTAGAAACTCCAACCAAAACCCAGCATGTCAGCGACAGTACAGTCAAAAGTGTGATAATCTGCTTTTGCATAAGTGACAATGAAATGAATCTAATGAAATGCTTATGTTTTAAATAGGCAAGACAAAGTAAGCAGAAAGATACCCATCTTAACAGCATGGAACAGAAGGTAAATGGGAGCCAGAGACTCATCTTCCTACATACATTCTAGGGTACAAAACAAGTTATAGAATTAATATCGCTCGGGAAAGGATGATCCTGATGTTAATTCTAAAGCATCAGAGTATTTTAATTATAGGATTGCTTTTAACTACTCAGGTGGTGGCAGAGTAAATACCAATAAACCCCCTCATACATAACAGAACATGAAAAGAAATGGTCAGGGTACGCATTTTTTATTGCCCAGCTTTAAGAAGAAAAGCTGATATTCTTTGATTAGCCTCTAAACACCAAAATTTTAGCTAAAGAAATGAATACCTTTTCAGGCAAAAGATCACTTTAAACAATACACAACTTACGCATCTCTTCAACCACGTCTGGATCACATTCCCTGTATTTGTCTACTTCTGTCTTCAGCTGCTCTTTTTTCTGTCGAAGGGCAGCAAGTTCCTTCAGCAGAGCTGCACGTTCAGCCTGAGGATTCAAAGGATGTTTAGACAAGATAAAAAAAGGTACCAAAAGATACAATCCCCCCGGAACATTAACAACGGTAATTAGCACACAAAGTTTTAAAAAACAAAAAATACAGACATTTAAAAGCTGCTCTCACTACTGCTTTCTGTCTATGAACCACTCAAACATTTGATTTTATTACACAGAATTCTCAGTGATAATAAATGATACTGAATATCAACTGTAAGGAAAAAAGTTAAAACCAAAACGGATCAACAAAAGAACAATTTTCTACAACCTTTGAACTATGGTTTAACAAACGCCAGAGAGATCTCTTAATTATTGGGCTGAAATGGTAAGCAGGATTTAGAAGTGCTAGTCTTGTAATTAAAGATGGCATTACAAAAAAACCTACTATCCACCCTTCCACAAATTGAGATGCTGTGTATAAACGCCCTCTGAATTTATTTGTCTTCTTTCTTTTCCACACCATTTAAAAGCAATGGTCTCAAAACTAAATTCAGATATTTATGGCATGGCAGTTGTTGCTGGGATTGTACACAATATTGACCCCAAAGTTTCTATCAATCAATAAGAATCGGCAGACACTGACTCAACATGAGCTCTCCCACAGCCAGCTCAGCACATACTTTTAATTCAGTCTGTAGTAACAGACAAACACTGGAACTGGCTGATATCTGATTCATATAACTGAAGCTAGGGTAGCCTAGAAAGCCAGATTGCATCAAGTTTGTAAGCCATCAAGATTTTACCAAGGGCAATCTCTGTGGTAACCCAGCAATCTGAGGTGTTTGTGGATTTGGGTTTTGTTAAAGGTTGCTGGGTTTCCCCCCCATTCCAAAGTTCCATATTCCCAGAGCTTTTGCCAACAGTTTGAATCCAGCATGTCCTGAAAGTGCTGAATGGAAATCAAAAGTTTCTAGATGCTGAGGTATGGAGGTGAGATGCTTGGAGACCTGTACTACAATCTAGATCTTTTTATGACTTCTTCCTGACGTAAAACCAGGAACCAAAATGTTGGAAGCATCAGCCAGAACAGAATTTCCAGACCAACAGTTTCCTGTAAGGCAGGCCACATGCTGGAGAAAGCTGAGAGAGTTTATTTGGTAACAAAACAAGCACAACAATGCGAGAAACCTGCCTGTGATTCCTGATTACAGTCCATTGTGAATGAATGAAGAATCCTCATTAAAGATACTGCCAAAAAGCACATTTTAATTGAATTTGTGGAACTGCAACTTCAACTGAGTTTGATGGTAAGGTTCATTCTATTCCTTACCAGATAAATGAAACATACACAGGGAAAACCTGGACTGTTTCCACAGTTTGGATTTGAAGATTTGGCACTTTGCTACAAAGCTCAATTCCCCCTGAAAGCTTCTGGCTGTCCCTGTTTTATTGGAAGCTTAAATCACTTTGGACTGAGCATCTCAATGCAAGTCAGCAACTCAGAACACCAGATGAAGTATTTCTAACTAGTAGGTTGGTTATGACAAACATAAAGCCTAGATTTTTTTTTTTTGCAGTGTTAACAGCCTCAGCATGCAAAGAGCACCAGGCTTACATGGCTGCTCAGAACAGTAACAAAGGAATCTGTATTACAAATAAGTTGAAAAAAAAATCCCAAAAAACACAAACTAACATCTAAATTTGTAGTTACCATATCTGGCAATTTAACAACCATTGGCAACTTTGGTACACACTTCTGGGTAGTTCACCTTTTAAGGTATTTTTAAGTCTGAAAATACCTGGAAGTACTACATTAGTATTTACAAGAAGTACATACTTGTAGTGCTATTTCCTTGTAGGATTACCTCCCCCCAAAGTAACTTACAGTATCTTCACGTCCAATTTTTGATTTCTCAATGCTTTTTTGTAAAGCCTCTTTTTTCTGACTGCTTTCAGCAAGCTGATAAAGAAAACAAAGAACAAAATCAAACTTTTTCAGTAACATAGCTACCAAATGTGCACACTTATGAATGTATTTAAATAAACAAGTGGATGGGTCATTTTAAAAGACATGTATTTTTAAAAAATTAGAATTTTAAAATATATAGTCCCCAAACATAAATCTGAGGCTCTGAACCACACAGAAGAATTACAGGAAGCAACTTCAAGTCTAAGAAATTTTCATTCTCATGGCACATAATCTTCTTATATACTGCAAATTCAGCATGGGACTAAAATCCTATTCCATACTATAATCTGGCATCTCTAAAGGACTCCATAACGTGGAGGCTTTGGATTTGATGATTTCCTTTGGCCCTTTTCCAGCTGTCCCTATTCAATGGAAGCAGTGACAAAAGCTATAGCAGGTCCACCTGCTCAGCTGCGGATACTGGTGTTCCCAAAGTCTGGTACGCCACTGGCACAGCCCCAAAATCCCTTTTACATGCTGATGAACAGAAGCCCCTGTTCAAAGGCACGTAAAGCTGGGGCCCCCTTTTACTGTGTGGCCCTAGACCTCTCAGAGACCCCTTCCTTTAGGCCTGAGGCAAAGGAATCTCACAGGGTTGGTGCGAATATTCTTTCCATCTTTCTGTTACATCAGGAGAAATAGTTTGCCAAGAGAAATCTCTCTCCATTAACCTGCCACCCATCCTGAATCAGTCCTTTCCAGTTCAGTTGGCAGTTTTCCAGAGATACTTTGGAAACTCTTAATCTGAGCAGGAGTATGACTTGACCCTCAGGGACACCATACTCAGCATCAGACAAAGTACCTAGAAATATTAAATGAAACGAATGAGAATGAAAAAAAAAATTCTAATAAAATACAGTTTGAAAACTAATTACTGCATTGAAACCAACAAACACACACACAAAAAAAAGAAAAATAAAAAGAAACAATTGCAGGCTTTTAAAGTACCCTTTGTTTTAGTTTTTAAATGTTCTGTGCACCAATCAGTATACTGTATCAATTAGAAAAGAAAAGCTGTGAAAAGAACAGCTGTCAGAGCTCGGGTTTTACTCTGCCCTGCCCCAAGATCCCCCACAGGAATCCTCCACTTCTACATTCCCTTTCTCACTGAGGATCCCACTGAATGCAAAAGCATTCCCAGATATTTCTTGCAATCCCCAGCCTTGATAATTCAACCATATGTTTTATATCGTGCAGCTGATCAAAATGCATTCATGCAATATAAACTGAACTCCTTTGGAGCTATAATCACTTCTCATTAGTTTCAATCTAAACTAACGTTTGGTCCGTATTTTCACAATATTTAATGTAAATGTATGATAAGTATCAGGAAGAGCTTACTGCCAAGTCCTGGAGATCAGTCATAACAGTAAAAAGAAACTCCATACTGGTGGTCCATAAAGATAAGGGCACAGCCCAACTGCAGCTCACTGGGTTTAGTGGTTCCTTTCACAGCTCCATTAAAAAAAAATAATTACTCTGTGTTCATGCATGTGTGAGCACACATACAAGCAGGAAAGTCTGCCTTCTAAAAGAATGTTTTAGCTCTCTTCAACTGATATAGGAATTATACTAATGGCAGGACATAATTTGAGGAAAAATTCATCCAGCTGTTTACTTGCTGCTCTCAGTGTGAGTAACCACAGGGGCAGTGTAGGTTTCACTGTGTGTACTTGAAATAGAGACCAACATCTTCATTTTGGTGGATAACCAAAGAGTACTCCTTCCAAGTTTTCCACAAAATTCTTGAAAGAGCACGTGTGTTAGTCCCCACATGATACCATACTCAACAGAGATAATACAGTTTCAAGAGGGTTAGTACTTAGGTGCAGTTTGCAGTTCAAGAAGTCCAAGGAAGACAAACCTCAGAGCAGGTCATCTGGCATCTCTGAACACAGGATTTTCCTGGAACAAAACCCCCAGAAGAGGTAGAAAAGCCAAGGAGCTTGTCTAGACCCTTATACTGCAAGTGCAGAGAAGCCAATACTCTCTGCAAGAGAGGTCATAAAGGTGTCACTTTCTCTTGTTCTTTTCATACTCATTAATTTCTTTAGGAATGTTTCTGCTTTCTCTAAAATGGATGCACAGAAAGAGCTCTCAAGGCAGTGCAAATCATAAAAGCTGTTTTCCAGCTTGGAAGCACCAAATAGAGCATCTAATACTTTTCTTGATCTTCTGTATTCCAACCCCATTTAATAATGCAAGAGACACTAATGACAAACTGTGGGACATAAAGGAATTTCTTAGATTCTGTTCCTACACACTATGCTAGGTTGCCCTGCCATGAGGTTAAAAGACCTTCCTTTGCCTAAAAGCAAAGATGATTTTTATACAATCTCATTCAAGAGATTGCTCTCTTATCTCACAGATTTTAATTGCTTGGGTATTTTTGGCTTTTAAAATTATCCTTTCATTATTATTTCATATTAAAAAATTTATAAAATAAAGTGACACCTCAGCTCTTTGTGTATTATTTTTGAAGTCACGGTGATTATCCTTTATGACAACAAATAAAAGATGAGGATAAGGAAAGGAATAGCAGAAGGAGGCAAGATATTTAAAAAAACCCTAACACAGGACAAGGATTCAAAGGGTGAGGAACAGATGGCCAGGGTTTGTACAAAGAATCTATGACTACAGAAGAAGCAGAAAGGCTTGGATAGAGAGGTGGGAACAAAATAACTACAATGATACAAGTCAGCAAGGATAAAGGAGTCAGAGGAAGGACAGATATACACAATATAATACTTAACTAAAAGGTGAGTGCAAATGGCAAATGGTATGTTATAGGGCATTAAAAAGAAAAAAAGAGCAGAGTTTGCAAACATTGTGTATGTGTGATAGCACAGGACCACCTCTGGACAAATACAGTGACTTACTTTCCCTCTCACCAGCTGTAGGAAAGCCTGATTGCAAAGAAGCATAGTAGCAGATGGAATATTTCATTGGAGCAACCTTGGGGACACTTTTCAGGGGAACTGGCAAACCATTTCTCAAAGCACACTAACCACTCTCAGAGAAATCTGACTCCTGCCAAGTGCAGAGAGGTTGGTCCACAGATAAAGATACTGTGTCCACTCTGTGCTTCTTGAGAGAGATGTCTGGGCTGACACAGCAATGGCAGCCCTGCCACAAGTGTAACTGACCAGGCAGGGAGAAGAACTACAGAGAGATTCTACTCCACTACAAAGTTTTGTGTCTCCGGTCTGACTGCTCTGAATTAGCACATGATTAAGCAAAATGCAAAAAAGCAGCAAAAACATCAACTAGGGGAAAGAAGGAGGAGAGGAAACAAAATCATTCAAAATTAAGAAGTCAAAAATGTTCTCCACAAGAGCATTTTCATGCTTTCAAAACACAGTGGGAGCCCATAAGAAGACATCTATAAATAGGAGAGCTGGGGAAAAATTTCTTTAGTTTTACAGACCAGTGTGATCAGTTAAGTGGCCACCAGCCTTAGACATTAATTCAGTCCAAAGTCCCCCAAAGGGATGATTTTTCCTACGCTGCAAAGGCGTCACAATGTTTAGCTACACATGTGCAGAGCAGTTTGGATGTGCAAAGTGCTGTGTGCTGATAACCACCAGCTCCATCACGGAACTCGGGGTCTGGTTTGTATCAAAGAACACAGATTAGATGCGCACACATCATTTATAATCTAGTCTGAACACATTAATACCACAGCTCCGCTTCAGCAAGCCACTGATGTACGTTTGGAAGAGGAATGCTAAACCCCCAACAAACAACAGCAGCAGGTTTTAGTTCCATTCCTCCTCCAAACCTGCATGATAGACTTTGATTCCAGAATAAAAAAAAACCAGCTGGTTTTTTTTCACCAGCAAGTTTTTGTTGGTCCTATGCCTTCTGATTCCCAGTTTTAAACCACTCTGACCACCAGTATCCCACCAAACATGTAGCTTGTCTCACCAGCACATTAAACTATCTACAAACCCAGTGTAAGCCATGCAAACCCAGCCCCTGAGTAAGTTCACTGGGCAAGAATCAAGCCAAGGTCTCACAAGCTAACCACCAAGAGCGCTCACAGCTGCTGGCTCACTATCATTATGGTCTGAAAGAGAAACATCACACATTTGGGTTTCTTCCAGCCAAACACTCAACCAAAAATGGTATTAAAAACTACTGCTCTTGTGAGCGCCACTCACTGTGGCACTACAGAAGAATTAAAGACACCCATTTTTAAATTATTTCTAACTTGTGAAGTTATTTGCTTTGGGTTTGAAGCTCACTGTGCTTTGTTTCAGGCTAAAGCCAAGGTTAGTTTGCTTTCGGCTTAAACAAAAGCAGTTCAAGAGGTTTAGGGTAACATTATTCAGTAGATAGGTGTATTTCTTTTCTATGTGAAAACTAACTCACTCCTGAAAAACTTAAGTGGAACTGACAGAAGGCATGTAGAGAAAGTACTTCAAAGCATTCCACTAGATTTTAAAGAAAGATAACAAAAAATTTAAGCTAAAAACAGGCTAATAATATATAGAGAGGAAAACTGCAAAGATGTCAAAGAACAATCTGAAAATATTGAGAAAAGGCCTTTGTGTTAAAAGAAAGGCACAGAACGTTACTCAAAGAAATCACTTAACAATTACTGCTGGCTAAAACTTAGAGAGGAAGAAAAATCCCAAAGGGCTGCACACTGAAGTGCAAAACTGCTTTCTGAAGTACTACACTAAGCAAGCATGCAGCTACTCCTTTCACACACAGTCACAAATCCATGCTTCCCAGGGTTTCCAAACACACATAGGCAAACTTTGCAGCCAGCTGATTATGGTCACAGCAGTGTGGAGAGCCCTCCTGTGACCTACAGTACTGTGGCTTCTGCTCTGATCTCGGGATGTCAGGTATCGCTCAGGAAATGCCATTTCTCCATATAAACCACCCAGTGAAGTAGGAGCAGCCACCAGGTCCACGGGGACTTCAGGCAGGGACGGGGTAAACTCTTAGTGAGGCACAAACAACAAACATATACTTGCTACATCAATACAATTAAGATTTTTTTTTTTAAATCTTTTAACGTTTGTGAAAGGGAGGAAAAGCAGCATGCAAGGTCTTACCCTGAGTCACTCTAAGTCATTTCAGCAATACGAAGTAGGAATTTGTATTTGGTGGGACGTAGAAGGAGCAAGGAGGAGACTGCAATAGTTCAGGAAATAGAGGTAAGAACAAGAGTAGAGATCAAAGCAAGATCAAGTAAGAACTTTTAACTCACAAATGAAGAATAAATGAGATTTTTTTCAGCAAGAAAACATCATAATATGGAAGGAAAACAGACTATAGAAAAAGAGAATGGAAGAGTTAAGGACCACCATGTTTCTATATTCGTAAGAACTTTTTTTTTAAAAACACTGCAAGACAGATATATTGGAAAAATGTTCAATTCAAGAACTCTCTTCTCTTTATGCATGCTATTACCATAAAATGATTTTTAATGAAATTTTTTAAAGAGTCAATTCAAAAACCTGGGAGAGGATAGGGAATAAACTTGATTTTCTGGAGAAAAAGGATCACAGAACTGGTCAGGTTGGAAGGGACCACAGTGGATTATCTGTTCCAACCTCCCTGCTCAAGAAGAGTTCTTCTAGAGCATACTGCAAAGGATTGTGTCCAGACTGTTCCTGAATATCTACAGTGGGGGAGACTCCACAATGCCTCTGGGCAACCTGTGCTGATGCTTGGCCACCTGCTCATCATCAGTGGCTGATCATCTTCCTCATGTTCAGGTAGAACTTCCTGTGCATCTGTTTCTCCCCACTGCCTTATGTCCTACTGCTTTGCACCACCAAAAAGAGCCCTGATCCATCCTCTTGACAGCCACCCTTTAGATATCTACACACATTAAGGGGGTCCCCTCTCAGTTACCTCTTCTTGAGGCTGAACAAGCCTGGCTCCCGCTGCCTTTCCTCATAAGAGAGGTTCTCCAGACCCTCGAGCAACTTAGTAGCTCTTCACTGGACCTCTCCATGTCTCTCTTGCACTGTGGAACCCAGAACTGGACACAGAACTTCAAATGTGGCCTCACCAGAACTCAGTAGAGGGGCAGGATCACCTCCCTCAACCTGTCCTAATGCACTCCCAGGATAGCACTGGCCCCGTTGGCCACCAGAGCACACTGCCAGGGGCAGCTTGTTGTCCACCAAGTTCTCTGGGTCCTTCTCTGCTGAATTGCTTTCCAGCAGGTCAGCCCCTAGCCTGTACTGGTGGCACAGTGTTTTTTCTCCCTGAGTGCAGGACCCCGCATTTGTCCTTGCTTACCTTCAGAAGGTGGTCAGATGTAATTTTAGATGGAATTTGGCCTTTCAAGTCTCATTTCTACTTCTCCTGACCACCTCTCAATACTTACTCCAAGTGGCCTGGCCTTGCCTCTGCCTCCTGGGAGCTTTTGGCTTTTATTTGAGTAACAACAGCAGTTCTTTATTTATCTATGGCAGTTTCTTGTGCCCTTGGTCTGACTTCTTTCTCAGTGGGATGCATCATTCTTGAGCCTGGAGGAAGTGAGCCTTGATGATCAACCACCTCCCCTAGACCCCTCTTCCCTGCAGAGCCTGGTTCCCATGGGATCCTTCCAAGAACATCCCTAAAGAAGCTAAAATTAGCTCACTCCAAGTGCACGGCCATCATCTTGCTTGCTGTTCTGCTACCTCTTAATCCAACACTGAAGTCTACACTTGTGGTGACTACAGCCAAGACTGCCCCCAAACCTTCCCATCCAACAAGACTTCCTTCTGGGTTAGTACTACTTAAATCAGCACATCATTCCTTCAGGGATCCTCTACGATTTGTGGCAAGAAGTTATTGCCAGTGCTTCCCGGGAAGCTTCCGGACTGCTTCTGTATTGCCGTAGAGCTTCTCCAGCAGATGTCAGGGTACTTAAAAGTCCTCCAGAAGAACCAAGGTCTGTGACTCTGAGACTTGCTTCTAGCCGCCTGCAGAAGGCCTCATCCCCCTCCTGGCTCTTGAGCAGGCAGCCTGCAGCACATACCCACAGCCGTGTCACTCTCTGGACCCTCCCCGTTTATCCTGACCCGTAAGCTCTTGACTCCCTCATCAAGCTCAGCACGGCAGAGCTGAATACATCCCTTCCCCCCATAACACATTATAGTTGCTATTCAAAATTAAAGTACACTGATTACTTTAGGTAAATAACACTTGCTCTGAAACAACATACTACTAATGCTGCCAATGTGTGAATTCAGTCTTTTTAAAGAGGTACTGAAGAGAACACAAGTGTGAATTTTTTAGTTTAGTACTGTAAATATGTCAGTCATTAAAAAAAGGGGTGTTTTTTCAGGGGACTAAACTGAAAAAATATCTGACTCTCTATAAAACTGTTTGAAAAAGCACTACAGAGACTCTCAAAAACTAGTAATTCTTAAGTTAGATCTCTGCACTGATAAGCAGTATTTCTACATTTTGCTAGAGCATCCATGTGGGAAATACTGATTTACCTGCCCCCTCACAAACATAATTCATTTTGCATTTCAATATTAAATTTAGGTCTATTATCCTGATTTACTTAACATGCTAACAGATGAGAGTAAGATGAAATATCATAAAGGAAATTAGGCATGGTTGAATATGAGTAATGGTTTTTTTTTGGCAAATACAATAAAATGTGGGGTACTCCAAAGGAAAAAAAAATGAGAAACCCCCCCCAACAGGAACCTCCATCCACATTTGTCCATGTACAAACCTGATGTTGTTACTTGCAATTATTTTAAAATATAACTATACAGCAAATCCCTCTACATTAGAAGTATTTTAGTTCAATTATTTTCCATCTTTTTGATTTGCCATAATAATCAAGTTAATTCAGAGAAAATTACTTTCTTGCCAAGAGCTTTTGTTTTTGCTTCATTCATTTGCAGCACCATTTGATAAGTAGTGGTTACGCAACAAAAAAATAACTGCTCGAGGCCAACCTCCTTACAAGACAAAAGGTGAAAGAAACAGTTGTGCAGGCTCAATGAAAGAACTGAATTTCTGTGGCTGCTTTCAGAGTTGGCATAATTGGCACGACCTGAGGGACAGATGGCTGTCTACTCAGATACAAATATCAAGTACGCCCCAATCAACCTAAAAAAACCCCAAATCAAAAAAAAAAAAACCCCAAAAAACCCCAGCTGAAACACCTTATTCAACACTGTTTCACAAATGCAAGCAATCTAACAAGGAAAGCTGAAAAGAACTTCAAAAGACATTCACATGACTGACAGAACTACAGAAAATTTTCGTACCTGGACATGAAGGATATGCTTGTTACTGAAAATTAGGGTATTTAATAAACCTACAAAGTCCAAAGTAGTAGTTAATAGGTCTGTTCAAGGCTGGAAGAACATGGCAAGATATTTTCCCTTGGAAAGAAAGGGAGAGAACGAATAGAAGTTTTAATTTCTCCCTAAAGGGTTGTTAAAAATTGCTATCCTAAGCAGCTGGACCATACACTGACAATGCCTTCAGGGACAAAGTAGAGACAGGCACAAATTAAAACACAATATTCATTCAATACTCCCTGAGCTCAACTTCTGCTCAAAGACTTTAAAAAACAAATCAAACTTCAGTCCACAGACTTTTAGAAATGCCCAAATACTACACTGAGATAGTATCAGTAAAATAAAAAAACCTGAGTAAAAACACATCTGTCAAATTTCAGAGCTTTGACAGCAGTTTTACATACTCAGTCTTTCTGCCAGTTTTGTAATTTTGAAGTAAGGCTGAAACAGATCATGAAGTCATCTCCAACTCCTGATACAAAGAAGAGCCTTTCATGGAACTACCATGTGTTCAAAAATAATGAGCTGTTTGGCTGTGATAAGAAAGACCTTTTCCTCTAAAGCCTCCCTGCATCAAGATAACTTAACACATTTGGGTTTTATATTCTGGGGGTTTTTTTTGTTTTGATTTGTTTTTACATTTAATTCCTTTCAGAATAGGAAAATTCTACAAAGTGAGACTGCTGTAATTGCTTGCTGGTAGTTAAAATCTGCATGCATGCTAGTTTTCTAAAAGAAAATATGCTCAATTAATTGAATTACAGATTCAATGAAAAAACAGATTTTAAGGTGAAAGTCAAAGTTCAAATTAAATAGGACTACAACTCACTGTGTCCACCAAATCCAGCTTTGAAAGTAGCACTGGCTGCCTATCACCAGGCTGGAAGCTCCTGGCCTTTTAGTACAGGCAAACTTCCCAAGAGCAAAGAACATTTAAGCCTTTAAAGTTTCTTGGAATGCTGGTTTTCTGCTGCATTATATCAGAATGACTATTGATATATCCTTTTTAGCATAGTGAGTGTCTTCCTTCAAACCTACATTAAAAATCTTTAGAGTTATTACAGACACAGTTTAAAAAAAATTGCTCTTAAATCATGCCGATTTCACCTTATGCTCATCAAGAAGGAAGGAAAGGAAAACCTACACTTTGCAGTTGTCACCAAGCTAGTTACATATTAACAGCAAGTAAAAGCATGAAATTCAACTAATGGACACCAAATAGTGAAGTTGCTTAATTCCAACAGAAGCTTCCAGAGCACTGTATTTTTAGAAATCTGCAATGACAGCAGTAACTAAACATACTCTCCAGGGCTTTGTAGCACGCTGTAAAACATAATTCCAGAAGGCTCTGATAAGTTACAGCATTAGAAGAGTCTTCTCTGATGGACATTTTAGTAAATGAAGAACCATTTTAAGATATCACCATTTTTCAAGTGCAAGATGCAGAGGTAACAAAAATTGTGGACTATTTTCACAAAATTTCATTAGCGTTTTCCCAGAGACTAATAGAGGGAATAAGCCTTACAGGATCAACAAACAAAATAGGCATAGATAAAATCAACACATTTACAATGTTTAAAACGATGCAAATTTTCAGCCTCCTGCCTTTATTGCTACAGCTCCCCCTGGATGGTTTGAAGTGAGTTATTCATACAATACCAGCTCTGCAGTAGGCCATTTCTCTGAATCTAGTCCTTCAGTTCAAATAAAATGGACAGGTCAGTGAAATCCAGAAGGCTGAAGATGGGAGGGGGTCACTAATTGTCTCTGTTGGGAGAGTAATTACTAAGCAAGAGGAGAAAAAAAAACCAAAACAAAAAGAAAAGTGAGCCAGCACAGAATGGAATCACCCAACTCACTGGGGCTGCAGAGTCATATCAACATGGTCAGAGGAATCCAACTAACTAACTAACTAACTAACTAACTAACTAAGTAGAAAGCTAAATGACACACCCTCAAATAAGAGGGGGGTAAGAAAGGAGGCCTGGCATGCATACAGGAGACTGCTTTAACAGCTCAGTCAACACAGTGGGATCCTGTGGGATCCAATACATATTACAGAATAACAGAATGGCAAGGTTTGGAAGGGATCTTAAAGACCATCCAGTCCCAACTCCCTCTGCCACAGGGAGGGAAGGACATGTCCCACTAGACTGCGTTGCTCAGGGTCTTATAATGGGCATTAAAAGAAAGATCTCCTCAGCAATCAGAATTTTAATTTTTCTGGAAAGGAATAATTTATTATATTTTCTGTAACCTAATAAAATTAAATTGTAAGCATACATATGTCTGAATTAATGAATGAGAAGAATGTCTAAGTAAGTAATTCCTAACACAAATTACACCACTAGTTGCAAACGCTCTGATGTACTTCTCTGGTTTAGAGGACAATTCTTTAACCATGCGATCTACTCCCTAAAATTAATTTTAAAATATATATATATATATGAAAAAGATAGTGCTAAGCTTTCTAAACTTATTACAGCAAAGCTTAAGATCATGATAAACCTTAAGACAGTTCATGCCTGCAAGTCCTTCTTTTAAATACGAGAATTTTAAAAAACACACTGAATACAGCTTTTCAATGGATCATAATATGAAAATATTACACCCCAAAAATAAACTGTTCTATCAAAAGCATTAAGCCATGGATTCCAAAGGTGTTGCACATGTACCTCTAGGAATAGTCCATCACTGCTGAGAGACAAAGACCCCAAAACAGTGGGAACCTGCACTCAGAACCATCAGAGTGAAGTAAACAACTCCACTCGCAATAGAGACTCCAGGTCACAACAGAGACCTGGCGAGCTCTGCTAACAGCTGATGCTGTACCATCTCCTGAGGACTCTTCTACACAGCAATGCCAAAAGCTTGCTCCACAGAACTAGGTCCCACAGGCTCTCTCTGCTGATGCAAGGCTCCATCTGGGGCACAAAACTTGTCCAGCTCCAGGCACCATCAGGCCTGCTACCCCTCACTGCACATCTGTCATCTCCAGGGGTTTGTACCTGTAAGCAAGTTCAGGCTTGCTTACTTTCAGCCAGCCCCTGCTGAGCACTTGCACTGAAGGGCAGGGCAGAATCAACCTCCAAACCGTGTGGGAAGACCCCAAAAATGGAGTGAGTCAATTGGATGAAGGAGGAGGCTGCTCACGCAGGAACAACCGGGACAGCAGAAGTTTCCTGAGCTTTGGTCAGTGGTCTCAAGCAGATTTACTCAGCAACTTTACAGTCACGGCATTTAAGGAGGAAAAATATATCTAAAAGGATAGAAATAAACCAAGCTGCATCTTGAAAGAAACTTCTGATGGTTAAAACTCAAAATGTTTTGTGCACGTTCTAAACAAAGGTTTCCTCCTTTAACTTATGTTGTCAAATATCTTCAGGAGGCTTCAAGCCACATTATTCACAATATGAATATTTTTTTCCAATAACTATTTTAAAACAATGTGCATTCCTAACACAGCATTCCCTTCATTGCTTTTTTTTACTAAAATAAATTCTTTCACTTTTCATATTTCAATGCTCACGAGCACAAACAATCTAATACATATGAAGTCTTTCAATTTCAACAAGTTCATTCCTGGCTGGGGGGGCTGCTGTGGTTTTTTTTTTTTTTAACTAGCTAGCAAATGTGAGCCAGGACATACCCAGCTCAAATTCTCCCCTCGGTTCAATATACGAGTTATGGGAAGTGAAAATCCCTCCTTTTACCAATCCTAGGGCAAGCATTTAAGGAATTAAACCTCAACTAATCTTTTCTGTCCTAACTAACACTGGCCCAATGAAATGCTTAGTGGGAGGAAAAAAAATTGCCAGAAGCTCTCAAGTTCTCTTGGTCATGTTGTATGTTGAAGCAAGCAGAGCAAACAGCACAAAATGTCCATCCTGTGTTCTGCTCTAAAAAGATTCTGTTCAATCTTCGTTGAGTGCATTTTGCTCTCAGTTAGAATAGCACCTGAAATACTTCTGGCTGTTAAATTTTCCCTTGCAAAAGACTCAGAAGATTGGCCCACAAGACAGCAATACCATGAGAAATGAGACAAATAGTAACAGTAAAATGATTGTTTTTTAAACTGACCAGTGAAATTAACAACACCACACTGAGGAAAGGAAACTAAATGGATGTTTGCCCAAGCCACTGGACTAAAGTGCCCACAGTAGTGTCAATAGTTACACTAACAACCACTACATCTTTGAAGAGCTCAGTATTTCAGGTCCCTCTCAGTACAGATGCAAGACAGATGAAAAAATGGAAGAAAATCTAAGCTGAACCTGTTTATACTAAGGCTACATCAGATGGATTTCTCATTTCCTCACAACTGTTATGCCAAGAATAAACATCTTGTTTTGTCAAACTACAACTGATCACAGGTAATTCCAGGCTTTCGAATCCAACAGCCAGGAAAATACTGATAATGAAGAAGATCTCATCAGTTCACCTTGTCTTAGGAGAGGACAACCACCCTCTCAGTAAAATTTCAAAAGTTCTCTTGACAGGTGAGACTGCATAAAAAATTTCTCCATTTGTAAACATTATTAAAATATTATTTCTCCAAACCCCCTCTCTTGTTTTACCATCTCGTACCCAAACTAACCAAATGCAACTTTCACATGCAAACAAACCAAACGTGTGTAAATCCATCACACCAAAACGCAGCTTCCAACATATCTCACTTTTTCAGTGGTCACTTTCACAGACACAAAAACATAACCAAGAGGTGAAGAACAAGTACCTGACAGAAGGCATAAACCTTCAGGAGCAACGATGCCTCTGCAAAACAAGTCAACACAAAATCCAAAGGGACCTACCTAGCAATTCTCACTCTGTGAGCTATTGGAGGAAATAGTTCCAGCAGATGCTACACAAACTAAAGGCATTTGATATCCTTGCTTTTCAGAAAAACAAGAAGAGGCCCAAGCAGTATCCCGGGGTTAGAGGGCACCACCAAGATCCTAATTAGATCAGTATGAGATCTGCCATATACACAAGACAGGGATTAGTGCCCCTCTCCAAACACCTGCCTCCACAAAAGCAAGCCAGAAGATGGGGTCAGGCAGGGAAGCTGTCAAAAGAAACTTTAGCACTGTTTTTAATTGCAATATCTCTGCACACTGATGATGTAATAAATCCTTCCTGGAAGAAATCCAGAGTAAACAGAACCCCTGTGAAGTGCATCTTTAAGCATCCACACAAAACTGGCTTGATCTTCATTACAAATACTGAGTCAGACTTCTTTGCTTCTCGATCTCTGAGATGGGGTGTGGCTTAATAATCACTAAAAACTCTGAAACAAAACAAAAAAAAATGCTACAAGAACAGCCTCCCACAACCACAAGTTCTGTAAAATGCTGAATGCTATGAGCAACCTGGCTGTAACATTCTGAAGAGTTACTTCCACCATATGCAGGCAAAAGGTTCTGTAGCAGGCCCAAGCAGACAAACGTAAGCCTCAGTGCTGTGAATGAATAAGGGAATTTGCATCATGAAGAAGCCTGTTCTGTTCCTCCACATTATTTTCAAATGACAGTTCAGCATTTGGGATCACTCCTTTCCCTTGACTATTTACCCATGCCCTGGGGAAACAAAGATAATGCCTCCTGGTAAAAAGCCTTAATTGCAGCGTGAACAGAACTGCTGGATTTTTAAATATGCTTTAAGCAAGGCAGCCTGATTCTGGCTTTTAACTGATGAACAAAGAGACCGACTCATGTAGTTAACAATCAATCTGGACAAGCCACAGAGAGAAAACACATCTCTCAGCATGCCACAAGCTCTGTATGGGAATGATCAAAGACAAGCATCATGCAACAGATATTGTACAATAGCTGACTCTTTTCCTCTGCTTTGTATGTTCTGACAAGAAGTTTTGTGATAGTCAGTGATTAGATTTAGAAGCCCTTAAGAAAATCTGGATGTGTGCACATCAGGAAGAGTACAAACACCAAAAGAGCTAATTTGAATTCACACACAGAATCCGTTATCATCTTGTAAAAATGTTCAGAGAGCTTTCATTGAAAATGCCACCTTTCCACTGTGTCAACAGAGAAATTATTTTCAGCTAGTGAAAATGCTTTTCCTTGAAATGCTGAAACATTTCCAATCTCATCAGAACAGCAAGGTAATGAAGAGAAGTACTTTTAAAGACTCAGAGCATCATCTAAAGACAGCTCTCATACCAATAAGCCCATATGTCAGGAGCAGGGCCTGGCTTGCACATAAGGATCTGGTAATAAAACTATTTCTGAAACAGTTCTATCTTGAGGAATTGGTCAGATCAGAATAGTATATTTCGACATCGAAATTACATCACAAATCAACAGCTACATGTCTATTACACTTTCACTGTAATAGATGTGTTTGTGCAAGTAAAAGTCCATTTAAAGCGGTTCCGTATATTTTTGTAGGCAATGTACACTTACCATGGAGCACATGAGACAGATTCTACGAGGCATTCCAAGGAAGACATTCCTCAGGGTATGCCAGAGACCTGCTTGACCAGTTATGTTCAAAATTCCCAATGGGACTAGCCCAAGGGCAAGAACAACAAACAGCAACTCCTTCTTTCAGCTCCTTGGCTATAATATGGAGCATGACCAACAACAAAGAGCATCCAAGAGCAAATCATTTGCATTCGACAAAACAGTGGCACCAGGGGGTTTGGTGAACAAAGCAGGAGCTTTGGAACATATTTGTCCAATTTCTCAGCTGGCAATTTATGTGCTGGCAGAGTAAGTATCCTTGTCTAAAACTTGCGTGAATGTACTAATAAGTTGAGTGATTTTACTAGGAAGTTCAGTTCCAAGTCAGTGCAGAGTTAAACTAATCTGTTTCAGACAAACAAAACTCCACTGGAGTAAGAGCCAGTGCACAGTTACTACCAATCTATAAACATTCATTTAAGTCCAGTCGTCCCAGGTTAAGTCCACACCTGAAAACAGTACATAGCTAAATCAAACTCCTTTTTCAACTCAAGACAGGGAGAAAAAGCATTTTTCTTTTAATTATTTTGATATGACTGTATAAATATAAAGAAATAGCTGAAGTTGACAACATTGTACATAAGACAGCAATGCCTGAGATTCATTCAGCTATGCCTGAAGAAAATAATAGCTGTAAAAATGTTCAGATGCTACCAGTAAATCTGCATTAATTCAAGTGATTCTTTGATGAAAGAACATAATGCTGAATAATCATGGGAAGAGTTGGCAGTGCTATGGTACAATCACACCACATGGTCTCATAAAGCTCATTTGTTCATCCTTTTATCATATACTCCCATTGCAAATGAACTGATGAATAGATGCTTTCCCCCCTCCCATTAGAAGCAGAAAGACAGTTCCCAAGAAGTAGAAAAGAACCAATGGAACAGCAATGCTGCAAGGAAAGATGCCCTGCTCCTCTGAAGAGGAGCTTCTCCTCCCCGTGCCCTCTGCCCTGTTCTGGGCTCTGCAGCTCACGAGAGACTGGAGAGGGTCCAGCAGAGGGCTGTGAGGGTCAGAGAGGACTGCAGCATCTCTCTTATGAGGAAAGGCTGAGGGAGATGGACCTGTGAAGCCTGAATAAGAGAGGTCTTCACAAAAATCAGGGTACCTTATCAGTACAAATCCCTTCTGGGCAGCTGTCCAGAGGATGGAGCCAGACTCTTCACAGCGACACCCAGCAAAAAGACAACTGGCACAAACACAAAGTTCTATATAAATAAGAGAAAAAACTTCTTTCCTTGGGGAGGTGACAGCTGGAACAGGCTGCTCAGGAAGGTCATTGAATCTCCTTCTGTAGAGACACTCCAGAGCCACCTGGACATGATCATGTGCAACTTGCTGCTAGTGAACCTGCTTTAGGAGGGAGTTGGACTAGAACTCCAGATGTCCCCTCTAACCCCAACCATTCCTTGATTCTGTGATTCATGAGCAATTTGGTCTTTTCTCCTCTTTAAAGTGCAGTGTGGGATTACAGAAGTGCTCACAAGTAAAGCCACCAAGAAAAGCAGATGACAACACAATGGCCTAAGCAGAAATCCATTGCCTCCTTTGCTCAGGTAACGCATTCCAGCTGTCATCACTTTTAGGTTATTACCACATGATGGCCTACATTATATAAAAGACATAAATACATGTTACCTTTGAGTCCTTAAATGATGCTTTGCATCATGACTAGCATGCTTTCAGCAGGAAGTAGACAAAAACTTTTCTCAAGCTCCAACAAGAACCTCCAAAGTTTTCCTGAAGTTATTGTAAGATAATGACAATGCCCTACCATGAATGACAGATAATTCCTATAGTAAAATCTGTGTGTGTGGACATGTACATTTGTACCCATGAGAGATATAGAACAACAAGGGGATATAAGAAAAAGCAAACCTATTCAGATAAACAAGAATTTCTCATAAAACAGATTTACCTGAGACTCTAACTCCTCCAATTTACGCTTCCTGGCATGAAGAGCTTTACTTGGAAAAGCCCAGAAATAATTGGAAGTTCCAATTCTATCAGTGTCCACCATGCCATCATCAACAAGGCTTTGCAGAATTTCTTTCACTGACATTGAGGCTAATAAAAGCAAAAACCAAAAATTAGAACCAGATAGCAACTGGACTATGGAGAACTATGAATACCACAAGCCATCATCTACACTCATCTGTATTTTTCCTCCAGTGTCAGCTATCTGGAAGATTTCACACAGACAACATGCCCAAAGCTTCACTTGAAGAGAAGAATTTCTCTGAAAGCTGCAGTATGCTCCCAAACACTGCCACTCTGCACATCTGCTACCAGATGTTTCCAAAACACTGCTTAGGAGCATTGCACAAAATACTGCATGCTGCACTACAATACCATAACAAAGCCATGAGAGGTACCTCAGAAGCTGTCTTGCAGTCTTAATTCTAACTTGGATCAACTCGTTTAAGTTTCTTGATTGGGAGTGTAATTGTGTTTTCACTTTTTAAGGCTTTACAATGTCATAGCAGCAGAGGCACTAAAGCCATCTGTCTACAGACTCGGGAAGGACAGATTCTGATTTTGATTATATTCACTTCCAATACAAAACATCATTTACACTCACAAGCATCGACACTTCTGAACACAACTGATCATTTCTTGTCAAACCTGTAGTATAATTCACTATTTAAACAGAATGGCACCTGTTCAACAAAGCTAAGCAGTTTACGTTATACTCAGGTGTTGCAGATAGGAGGATTTTTGAGCTCAGTTATGGGTTTGGCACCTGATGCTCAATTTCAAGGTTACAGGGGCTCCCACATCTTTTGGAAGCTATGGGCTGGATGCCAGGATGGGAGCAGGTTGGTAGTTATTTTATTCTCAGAGTAACTGGGGCTTGGGTTGTGTGGCTAAATGCCTTCTTATGCAGAGACAGGATGAATTCAGACTATTCAAAGGTATTAATGGCTTTAGAAACTCTAAACTCAAATTTACTGCAAATTATAACTCAACATATGCATTGACAAACCAATCAAGACATCACCACATCTCTTCAGAAGCCCGTGAATGCCCCTGTTAGCTGCTGACACAACTGAAAAACTCTGCTTTGTGACAGTCACATCTGCAGCTCTCTCAGCAAGTTCATTTACTCTTGCAGTGCCACCAAGATAAGCTAGAGAAGGGCAGTGGTAACTATAAAACACCATGCTTTGCCTCCCTTTTGACAGTGAGCACAGAAGGAAAATGAATAAGGAACATAACACAATCCAAGAGCCTAGATAAATCCTCTTGGACCTAATCCTAAACCAATGGATCTCATCAGGAAGGCTTTTATAGAAAAAACAAACCCCTTCCTTTTAAAGCTGTCCAGCCATTTCTGGAGGGGAAAAAGCTCAAGAGCACACTGCCCATGTATATTTGGAGTAGCATTTTAAACACTTGTGATACTACAGGCAGATATTTAATACCTGAGTGCAAACAATGATTTCCTACAGTGGAAGTCACTGCAAGTCAGGCAGCTCAGAGCCTAAGCAGAGCCCCATCCCACATCACTTTCAACACTGCAGCCCAGCCACTGACCAGTCTCCTATTCTAGACTTATTTTCCATTATTGAACTCACAAACATAAGACTGTAGCCAGGAATATTTACACTGTAGCACCTGTCCCAAAAATGATTACTTGATCAAGAGAAGTAACTTTTATAAACACTTACTAATTCCTTTTTCTTTTGGAGCAATCTTCTCTAGATCCTTCAACTGGAAGACATCTTTCTGTGCAAAACATGAAAGATACTTCAGTTCCAAATGATAGCATCATCTAAGCCTGAGTCTTTTTTACACTCAATCAATGCCAACAAAAGCAAGTAGGAAATACACTGCATGTTTAGGTTTTGCTAGGGAAATAGCCTGCATATCCCTCAATACAACTGGGACATCCTGAGAATTAAATATAAGAAAAACACTATTATTGTAACAAGCCCTGCTCTGTCCCTTTGGTGAATCTGAAGTCATCATATTTCATCCCAAGTTAAGAGTATAAAGGCCTTAAAGTGCAGGTTAGACTGTCAGCACAGATGCACCACATTGCTCAAGTACTCAAGCACCACAGTATTTTTTCTAAAAGGTGAAACATGGTGTACTACCTGTGCCACCAATACAACTACAGCTTTGGATCTCCAGGTTCCTTCTCCCCAGGGACCCTTTCCAACTCGGCTCTCAAGTTTTTCTAAAGCTTAGATTTCTTCCTCCTCCCATAAAATGCAGTGAGACACATCCTAATTTCCTGCTGTCCCCTCTTATGGTAACAGATTCAAAATCAGAAGATGTAGGACATGTAGAATTTAACACTACCTGTGCATCTTCATTCCTGGGCTCCCCCAGGGGATGAGCCACCCGATCAGCAGCAAAATCAATGAAGTTTTACCCCTGTAATTTACACCCTGATGTCACAGGGCACCACTGAAATGCATGCCAGGATACAGAGCTTAGCTACATCTAGAGTTAAACTCCTTTTAGGACCTGTTTTCCCACCAAAGTAAACACAGGACGATTACAAGTTACTTACTGTTTCAAAAAAGATCTCCATCATGCGGGCCCTCTTCTCTTCGAAACTCAGACCTTTTTTCTTGGACTACAACAGGAGAAAAAAAAGGAAAAATGAAATCAAGACATTTGAAAAAAGGAGTAATTAGCATCTGCTCAGAATTCAAATCTACTCACCTCTAAGTTACATTTTCCATCCTTTAAAGCACTTTACCACTAAGCCCAGACTTTCAGATAAACTCCTTCTTTGCAAAGGATCTCTACACTAAGCTCATCCATTAAATGGAGGGACCTACCTTTAATTCTGGAGCCAGCCATTCATACAACCCCACCCTGCTCCTTGACACACACCAACCCCAAAGTATGTATTTATACCAAACTCACACAAATGCTTAATAACCCTTAAAAATACACAGAGTACCTTCTGTTTGGTTTGGCTTTTAAGCATCGCTTTTAATATTGTGATATACAGACAGCAGTGTGAGTTGTAGGCCATTCAGGCTTTTTTAAAGGAGATCAAGAGCATTTTGAGATATGTCCTTCTTCAAGGGTCCTAACCAACTTTATAATCTCAAGGTCACATTTTTATAACAGTGTTGATTCTACTTCTTTTCTCTCTGGCTGTGTGACCAAGCATTAAATAACTTGGGTTGATCTACAAGCAAGAGGCAGAAATAGCTATTCTGAACTGCTATATGAACTGCTACCAACAATTCAAAACTGAAAAAGCCTCCTCTGATCACTTTCAAAGATGCTATTTTGATAGGCCTCTTATAAAATTAGGATATATAATATTTCACAGAAAATTGGGAGTTTTATTAATAGCATTTAGCATAATCCTCAACAACCCAAAAGCAGCAGCCACAAAGTGAATCTGAAGAGCTTCCCCTTGCCCCATTCCCTGATTCACACACTGTGTGCAGCTACAAAAAAATGGAAAGGGAGTTGGAAAGGCAGCACACAACACTTAAAACACACACAAAAATGGCCAGACTGACTTGATTAAAAAAAAGAAAAAAGGCAAAAGCTAGCTTATGCAGCTGCAGTAATAGGGACACAGAACAGAAGCAATTCGATATTATATTTAACAAATAACTGGGTATTTTTAGGTCCCCTCTCTCTAGCCAGCAACACCCTAAGTCAGTACGTCGCAGGATTAGAACCTGGAGCTGCCATAAACATCCAAGTAGGAGCACGAAGGGAAAGCAGACGGATTTAACTTCCACCTCCCGCCTTCTCCCAGAGCCCGACACCGCCAGCAGCAGCAGCAGCAGGAACGAGACGCGCCGGCCCCACGCGGTGGAAGCGGCGTTCCTGGAAGCAGCACGTGCTCGTCCCTCGGGCGACAAATTTCACAGCGCCACTCCGGCAAACCGAGCAGAAAAACGAAGCCAAGGGCGCTCCAGACGAAGGTGATTCGCTCTCAGGCCCGTTTCTCCCTCCTACCTCCCCGGCAGGCGTTCCCCACCGCAGGCATTGGCCACACGGCCAGCACCCCTTTCACCGGCGCTGCGCTGCGCCCGCTCCGCCTCCCCGCGGCCGCAGCCTCAGCCTGCCCACAGCCGACCTCCAGCCACGGGGCTACGGCTACTCCTCCAGGTGCCGGCTCCTTCACATCGCCCTTCGACAGCCCGAAGGCACGGCCCAGGCCGCGCTAACGCCGCAGCTCCAGCACCGGCACCGTGGGGCCACCTCGGGGCGGGAGCCCCACCGGGGCGCAGGGACAGCGCGGCGCGGGCGGTCGCCGTCCGCCATCCCCGCGGTCGCGGCTCCTACTGCAGCCCCGCAGGGCTCGGGAAGGAAGGAAGGAAGGAAGGNTCCGAGCCGGGCGGTGCAGTAGAATAAAACTGATGGTGCAAAACACCCTGGTCCCAACAGCGCGCGATGTGGTGCAGCTGGCCTGTCACAAGAGCCCTGGAAAAACAAAGCCCCCGCTGCCCGTGGAAGGGAAGGGCCTGGCCACATCTGGTGTTGCTTGAAACAGTTGTTCATTGCAGCGACTGTTCTAGCAGCTCTAATTACTGACAGCTTGCTTTAATTATTATTTGTGTTGTAAATCACTTTTCCTGCAGCTGCAGCAAGTTCTGGGAAATTGCTTTGCAACAGCAGCGGCTTCATATATGCCGTACTAAATCAAGAGTTTAAATTCAAGCAAATGAAAACGTGCAAGCCGAGATCTTCACGCAGTTCCTGTGAAGATTTTTGATGCCTTTTGGAAGGTCACCCCTTCCCTGAAACCTGGGATTCTTTTCTGTGTAGCCCATTCCTCATTGTGCGCACTGGTGTATTGCTAAAAATGAAATGCAAATTAGAAAAGACATTTTTAATACAAAACTTTTTGTTCTTTCTCATGTGCATCACATTTCCAGCTTGCTAACTCGGGATGAAATATGTTGCTACACCCCCTCATCTGCTGCTGAGAGCTCATCTTCTGTCTCCCTGCCTTCCATTTCCTTTGGCCAGCCCTCATAGTGACTATGTCCCCACATTCCCTGTGACAGTTCCTTTCCTCCTGTCACTGTCACCACTGCAGTCCAAGGGTCTGGGCCCAGACACCTTGCAAAACAGCCTGAAACAAAACCGAGCTCCGCTTGTTTTCTTACTGCTGCCAAGCAAATGGTAGCTGCCTTTGCAAAGTCCCCATTGCAGCATCCAACACATGTGGTGTCAGAAGAAAATTGGGAAAAACGACCTGTCTTCCTGCATTATGAGGTCACTTTTAGGGGCAATGAGCATGAGACATAGGAGAAATAAATCCTCAACAACCATGAAAATAACAGAGGAAACAAGCTTTATTTTTATTGTTTGAAATTTTTGTGCGTGGTAAAGGTACACATTTGACTCTGGTTTTCCTACATTTCCAAGACAGAGTAATTTTTTTTTGTCAGCTAAAGCATTATGAATACCATGGCACAGAGGAAGCTAAAACTACACACACGCACACACACACACAGACACCTTGATGTGCATCTTTCATCCTTGACCTTAAGGAGAAAAAGTCTGTATTTAGCCTCATAGGGATTTTTGGAAAACAACCAAAAACATCATTGACAACAACAAAAAACAAACAAACAAAAAAAAACCACAAACAAGTGAGAAGAATATTTCATTATGAGTGTCGAGAGAGTGCAAGGCTTACATATATATACAAAACATATATTGACTTACAAAGGTGGAATGTACAAAAACTTTAAAAAAAAAACATGGAAAAAAGAACTGGAAACACTCCTAGAACTGGAAAGCTGCAGCATATCAACTGGTAGAGATTTCTATCAGGAGCTGCTGCCATACACTACAGAACTTAGGGAACATTCCCATGTCATAAAGCCAAAGGAAAAGTGTCAGGGTTAAGGCTGTGTTGCTCACAAACATCGACTGAAGTGCTGTACATTCATCAGAAATAAAATTACCTGTTATGAACCTTCCCACTCCGTAACACAAATGCCTTTTGTACACTTTCCACAAACAGTTCAGGTAATCACTGCTTGAATTCTTGAAGAAAATTTGACTTTACATCATGACTTCATAACGAGCTGTCTCCCACAACTGTAAGTCATTTCTTTATAACAAACACAGCACATTGGGCACTTATAGTTCTCATTATGGCAACACTAGATCCTTATTATAAAAAATATTGACATAAAATCAAAAGCCCTCTAGCTTTTACAGAACAGATGAGCATTTACTAGTAAATAACACTCCATCTTATGAGGCAAATGCTTGCCTAAACCATTTTCCTTTTCTTTTTCAATACATCGGTGCTGGTTTGGCCTATGTAAATCTCTCCTATTGTTTATGCTGGATTTATCTGAACAGATCTTTTTAGTCAATTCACAAAACAATGAAAATACAGTTGGCTAGTTTGTCCTAAAATGCTCCATATGATACAAAAATCTAATAACCTTTTGAGATTACTTTTGAGTTGAAGATTAGTTAAATGAAGCACATGCTTTCACCATTCATGCTGTGCTGCTAGTCAATTAGCATTCCAGGGAAGTCAAGGGGACATTTGGTTATACCTGAAATCTGGCAGCAGCGTGCCCATAAAGCCTTTAATAAATGCTAACAACTCAGCAAATCACATAGTGCAATTCTGACCTTCCCTTAATTGGATGAGAGAAAAAGTCTGCCAGCTTTTAAGTGCAGAATTTCTGCTTTGGTTGCTCTTTGTAAGGTTTGTAAGCCAAGCGTTTTAGCGAAGTTGGCTTCAGAAGCACACCCTGAAAGCAACGTGTGTCTCAGCTTCCCAGTGCCAGGCAGATAAGGTCAGACCTTGGAAGGAAATGCCCTATGCCACTACATTTGAAATTGAAGTTGGCAGCATTTGCTGTCAGAAGTAATTTCGTATTAGTGACATTCTTTAGGTGCTGCTCTGCTGATAATGTCTAAAAATCCAAAAGACTACTAAATTTTAAGAGAAAAAAAAAAAAATCTGTAAAGCCCCTAATAGCTTTGAGCTGGGTTGTGAGGGGGGGGTTATAATAGAATTCACTATTTCATCAGGATGCACTGGGTTCACAAGGGTTATCTAAAATCCTGGTAAACAATGCTGGATCAAAAGACTGAAAAGCTTTTGAAGAAAATGTATACATGAAAAAGCACAGTCTTAAGAATCTTTTTTGATATACGGGTTAGGATCTGCTATTCATGCTTCTCCAAGTTCCTGACAACAGAGAGGATTTGGCAATGTCTTCTGAGGGGTAAATGTGCAAGCTAAGTAAAATAGTATTCTAAAGATCCATATTTGGAACTAAATATGATAACTAACAGCCACAGCACATTTTTAAAAAATTGATCTCAATCTGTGCAACTCCTTCTCTTTATTACTAAATACAGTTCAAACACCTTTTCTTCATTGATGTGCCATTTAAGGGTCTTCCAATGTCAGAAAGTGCTATAAGGACACTTAGAATAAAAATCTGATCTACAGCTTTGTTAAATTTTGATAGGACAGTTTATTTGTAATGACTGAGATACCATCTTCAGAATTTTAGGACAAACCCAGTTCAAGCAGAGGATATTTTGTTCTCTTAATAATAACAAACTTGAGTTTTAATATTCATAAATGTTACCACCAGTTTCTTAGCTTCGTTATACAGTCCTTAAGCTTCATGCACAAAATACTTATTCCAATAAAATAAGGAAACTCATATTTGCACGAGAAATTGTAAATTGTTTCTATGTGCAAAAAATAAAGGAAAGAAGAGGAAATATCTTTAGGAAACAGTAATTAAAAAACAGACAAACCCCCCATTTATGAAGTTTGGGGTCTGCCTTTTTACAAGTCAAATGCAACTGTACAAAAAAAAAAACCATTAGTTTTTCTCAAATTCATCGAAACAACCACCTTAACATTTGAGAAATAAGACAAATACTTATAACAAGAAATTTTATCAAAGATTCTTTCCATTTTGCAAACATGCTTAAAATACTCCCTTGTGTCTGACCCAATGCCCTTTTGTTTCAAGGCCCTAAAAATGAGAAAGGAAAGACAGCACTTCCCAGGCTATTGTAGGCATTGGCAGCAAGCTCTCAGCTCCTCAAACAACACTTAAGAGGGAGCACCACTCTATCTATAATCAGGCTACAGTAGCATTTCAACCTTTTTATATCCTCACTGGATATAGAAATAAGAATAAAGCCAATGCTACTTTAGAAAGGACAAGTTTATACTTTAAAAACCCCCAACAAACCAAACATTAGAAAAAGAACCATGCCTATAAGCATTTCCAGTTAAATTAATACTCCAATAAAGAACACGGTAGAGAGATCTGGCAGAGGAAGAAAGGTCATTTTTAGGAGTACTGCCATTGTCAAATATCATACATATGTTCCAGTTTTCTGAAATAACCCACATTTACTTTTTTTTTATTTTTATGTCAATCAGTCATACATACATACATACATATAATAAAATCGGAACAAATCTCACAGTCCTTGTTTTGTCCTCTAACAAAATTCCCTTTGATGAAGGACTTCAGGAATTGGTTCAAATTCATTTTTATTTGTAACGTATTTTTGTTTTTCTCACATAAAAACAAGTAGCTTTGGTAACCCTTGGCTTTCCTATACAACCTCTGTTTACCACAGTTCCTTTGGTTGTATAATTGTAGGTCCTCCACAGGGGTACTTCTCTGGCTTTCTGTCCTGTGTGAAGCTGCACTTTATTTTAGAGGTTAATACAATGAGTTGCCGTAAGGAAACATGGCAATGAACACGTACGAAAGAGTGGCACACATGAGGTTAACTGACTTGACATTGTAATAACCCTGATCCTAATGAACTAGTTTGGTGGCAAAAGATCTGTGCTTATACAGAAATTCCGCTCCCGCTTAATGTCTCGCTACAATTAAGTTTTTCCAGAGCTTTAGAAATGTCAGGTCTCTGCAAAGCCCTTCCTGCACATTGAGCAAGAGGAAGAATGGAAAACGGCCGCACGAAACAATCCTTCATTAATTCCACATGAGTAGGGAATTTGCATTGATTCTCGTAGTGCTAAACACTGAGCTGTGTTAGGGCTGACGGTTAGAGCTAGACGGATTTTGTGAGACTTAACCTTATACTAAAAGGACCTACTTGTTATACACAGTAAGACTGAAGAATGTTAAAAGTGTAATACCTACCATGATAATGAGATCTAGAAGATTCCCAGGATCACCTCTGGGTTAAATAACGTGTGAGAGTGATACTTCTTTAAATTTGGAAGCTCTGAGCAGGAGCTATCCTTCGCAGTCATCAAAAAGCTTTGGGGACTTTTCCCAAACTTTTCTCATTTTTGCCTTACTAGTTAATTCCAGTTTCATAGGTTGCAGTTTGTGTTTAATTTCACATTGTCTTTATGAATTCAGTTACAGAGAAATTTTTTTTATTAACATTTACAACAAAAGATTCAGTGAGAAACGTAAGAGGTGCAAGTCCTATGTAAACAAGGTAAGTTTGGAAATTATCACAAGAAGTCCAGTAGAGACTCCTTTTTTATTAAAAGTGAACACAAAATAGGAGATATCCTGCACTGGATCTCTGGGACGAGTCTTTTCTTAAGGGGTGGGTGATTATCCAGCTCCAGAGCTCATTGCTACTGTAAGTACCGATAGACCTTGAAGCAGTGATTTCCAGAGTCTGCAACTACAACGTGGCCATCTGAAGTAAGAGCCAGGCCTTGGGGACCGTAAAGTGGGTCAGCAGAGGTGTTAATGTAGGATAAAAATGATCCGCTTCCATCAAAAACCTTTGAGGGGGAGAAAGCACAGAAGAAATGTTATGAATAAAAAAGGAAAGTAGCTGACACAAGTCTGCTCTCAGGTAGACTTGTTATACTTTTGATTTCTTTTCTAAAACAGTTGACGATAGAACAAACAAGGGCAAAATATGTTCTGTTATCTCATAATATGCTAGTTTGTATAGAAACGCACGCTCCTATTAAAAATAACTAATTATAGCTGCCAGGATCTTTGGCAATAATTAACACATAATGAAGTAATAACAATAAAAAATAAGAATCTCGGCTGTTCCTTGTTAAAAATAGGCAACTACAATAAATTGAACTTAATTGGGAACTCAACCAGCACCTTGTTTCCCTAACAAACATTACTGTTGTGGCTAGGCTGATGCTTAGGTTCCCACACAGAGAAAACCAGGAATTTGTTTACCCTTTTGACAGTGCTTCCTGAGGGCAACTCATAAGCAGCTCTTTCAGTTTTATATTCAGTGGAAATAATACCTATAGTTATTTATTAGGTATACTTTGGCAAACAAGAAGACCTTGTGATTAGCACTTAAAAGATAAAAAGAGTGCAACTCTCATAACTTGAAAGCAGAATAATTTCTCAACATTTTAAAAAGATGATAAAAATCTGCTGCATTCACCTCAGGTCATTTGCTTTTTCATATTTTCCGCTATGTCTCTGATCTTCTGTTATGGTGATTATAGATTACCATCATCTCAGAAATGCTTGGAAGTCTCACAAGTCATCAAGTAACTTTTGGGGAAATACTTGGCGCCAAAATCCTTGGTGACAGTGGCCATCAGAGCTGCCAGCAGCCACACTGGAAACCTGACAATCGGACACCACCAGGCCTGAGAGTGGACAATGAGGCACATAAAGGATGGTGTGAGAAACCACATCACTTCTAATGCTGATGGTGTTGCTTGGGCAGTCTGAAGGCCAGAGTTACCAATCCATTAGTTTTTTTCATCAAGCACCTTTGAAATACAGAAATCTCTACCTGTATTCGGCTGTTTCCCCAATCTGCTACGATAATATTTCCATTAGAATCTACTGCTACTCCAGTTGGTGCATTAAATTGCCCGTTTCCTTCTCCATTGGATCCAAACTTCAGCATGAATTCTCCCTCCTGGTTAAACACCTGTATGGGTTAAAACAACAACCTAAATATGGCATGGTATCAAATATTAGTAATAAATTAATCATTAGTATCAAATATTAGTAATTTAGTACTACCAGTTCACCTGCTAATCAAAGGCAGACTTGAAGAGCTCCCAGGAACACAGAGCCTCAATACACACACACGAAAGATGGGAGAAAAGGTGCCCATCTCTCCCTTCACTCCATTACACCATACTGCATTTCCCTTCTCACTTAAGCTCTGATTCATCTCAGACACGGAGGAGAAGGGCCCCAGAGCCCTTCTGCAGCTTGTGCATCTTGAACTGAAAAGAACTGAATGCAGATACAGCACTGGGTTCTTTGTTTCTGTGGAACTAAAACACAATGGAGCAGGTGCTCTCCTCTGCTTCCGTAATCTAGCACACATTGCAAATCGTGGCGTGCTGCTCTCTGTAGACAGTTCAGCAGCTGAATTCTCTCTGATGGTAACAGGTTTAGACAGCAGAAAGATGGAGCTGATCAGTGACTACTCTGTCAGTGACCTGGCTGCACCAATGGGACCAAACAAGATACAAAATGTGTAATTTACATGGTACCACAGCCACCTCTAAAATATTTGGGTCCATCTTGGACCCAGGCACAGCTACAGCACAAGACCCAGCAGTGTTCTTAGGGACTGACTGTAGCTCCCACAAGAAAATCCAAAGAGCCAACAAGTGCCAAGTGCACACTGAAGTGCCGATAAAGGTGGAAGATGTCAGGAAATTATTGTGTTCTCGAACACCCACAGTGAACAGAGGAAAAACATTTGGGGAAAGAAATTAATGAAGTAGCAAGTTAGTGCCTCAGATGATTAAAGATAATAATAATAATAATAATAACAATAGTGGTAGCTAACTACTGAAAAAAACAAAGATATATTGCTCTCTCCCTGGGCTGAAGTGACCAAAGGAGAGAGAAGCCTACATTGCGCAGGATTTTCCATAAAGGATGCCTGAGGGAAGGAACATCCTTGAAAGTTAATGGGGGCGGGAGAAAAATGTTGCTGAGTGAGCTTGTTTAATTCAAGACACTGGTGGCAGGAAAAGTAGCTTTGGGACTCATAAGAGTGAAATTAATTTATTTAGTTATTTATAAACTAATTTATTATTTAAAAGAAGATGTACTCTCTGCTCTCAGATTGTAAACTCTCCAGAGTGTCAACAGTTCTATGTACCAATTTAGAGAGCACTACAGAGATAAGAATCTTTTCTGGTTAGCACCAAATTGTAACAAGTAACATTTGCATCCCATTGAGCCACACCAGGGACAGATGGGACATTCTGTTCTCATTAGAAATGCAATAATTATATATCCTCTAGGATGCCACACTTCTTACATTTCTTCACTTGAGTTTGCCCCTTGCTGTTAAGCCTCTCCAAGCATTCTTGTTGCCAGGCAAACCTTGCTTGTGGAGAGGTAATTTATGGAGTCATAGGCCTCCTGCTGCTTTAGGGCTCCTGCAGCCGTCTTGGTTTCTGTGCTGTAATCCAAACCACGAGCTGCTACTTCCTCACCAGTTCCAAAAGGATACACAAGCAAGGTTGCTATTCCAAACCTAGGTGACTCTGCACTCCCAGGACACAAAGGTGTCTATGCTCCGGCAGCAAACATCCCATTTCAGGTGAATACATAATTTTTTTTTTTCAATCAAAAACCCTGAAGAACTAGACTGAGGGATCATCTTTGTGTTCAGTCAAAATAGGCATTAGGTGGAGTGCCAGGGGTTTTATGTTGTTGGTGTGTGGGATTGACAGGCATGTCCTGAGAGCCCAGGCAGAGCAGCATCCTGCCTCTGTCCTGCAGCTGAGGGAGGGCACGAGGGACACGCAGGAAGGGCAGGAAAGCGAGAACACATACACACACACACGGGTCAGGCACTTCTGAACTGGCCTCTATCTCCTTCACAGATATTTGCCCGCACGTTTCCCTGGTTTGGTTTGTTACTGGGACAATCAAACCAACTTCCTGTCATGCCATGAGTTTAACGGGCCGTGAGTCAGGACCCCCATGGGTGTAAGGACTAGTGACCAGCTCTGCCCAGTGCAGGAGGCTCTGAATGAAAACCAATAGTTGCATGGGTTTTAAGAGAATCGGGTTGTAAAATGGATCCAGTAATCTTAGGTTTATAGCTTATAGGTATGGAATTTAAAGACTGTCATGTATCTTTACTTTGTTATAATTTTACAGCTAGAAATATGGAAAGATTTCACTGGGAAATTCAAAAGCAGACAGAACACAGGGTCAATAACAGGTTTGGCAGAGGGCCACTAAAAATAAGCGAAGTTGAAATTATTTATTTCAGGTACAACTTATGTTTAAGCAACTGAATTAGAGACCAATATAATGACACCAAAGGCAATGGATTATTCTCTTCACTAAGCGATGTACTGCATGCAAAGTTCTCTGAAAGTGCTGCCTTTATAGCAGAGTTCATACATATGGAGTGTGAGCTCTTTGGTTTTAACCATGCCTTCTTTTCCCCAATAAAGTATCATAATAAAATTAAAATGGCAACTTTCCAAGTTGCCATTTATTGACAGTACCTTGACAGAATGGTTATGAAAATCTGTAATGATAATTTCATTGTTGCTGTTTACAGCTGCAAAATGAGGACCTGCAATACAGAAAAAAAAAGAAGAAAAAATGGTAATATCATTAAAATAAAAAGCACGGTTAACTAAAAAAAAAAAAACGAAAATTTGGTCTGCCAGTGTGTTATGTTTGGCTTCTGAGCTATAGTAGTCCAAGTGGGAATACCAATTTCAAGTTAAGAGTTATTTTACTTCATTTTTTTTTAAAAAAAAAAGCTCAGCATGCTTTCTGCAAACACCAATAATTTCTTTTTCAACCAGTTGTCAGCTATTGTTACCAATAAGCACTGTTAATTTCTCCCTCTCTTGTAAACATGACTATGCCGAGATTCACAGACTTATTAGCAAGACAAAACATGTAGTGCTTAAGCAGAAAGTTGTGTATAAATTAAAAATTGTTATCAAAAATGTTCCTGTAAATTCTTAATTTAAATATTTTTATGCTCTATGTGCTCACATCTTACAAGCATTAGCGCTAACAAGTTTTAGGATAAAAAAAAAAGTTACTTAGAAGACTTCTTACTCATTAGAAGACTTCTTATTTAGGAGACCACTGTCAGGGAAAAAAGGGCAATTTTTTGCTTTACAATGTGTATTGAAATATGTTTGCAAATTTGAGTAGAAAACAATGGTATCTTGAAAACAGGCTAGTACCCGAATTAAAACACTTGGTGCTTTTTTGAGTTATTAAACAGAACAGAACTCAGTTTTCAGTTTTCACAGTATATCGGGGTAAACTATTAAAAAAGTGAAAAAATTGCATTGAAAACATTAAAGCATTGACAATCTGCCTGTTTTCTGTAGCCTATCAGCAAGAAGAGGTGATACATTTCTCAAATGCACTGTTAGGAAATATCTGCCTACTTATTTTCAGGAGATGTTTTTGCAAATTTGCAAATGAAAAGAAATTGAGCTACCTAGAAAATGTAGCTGCGTTAGAGCCCAAGCTCTCATAAATTATATATATTATGCCATAAGACATTGCAAGAGATCTCAGGATAAAAAGACATTGATGCTATTCCTCTCCTTTACTCTGAACCAGTCAAAACATCTGACCAATGAAACAACATACCAAAAATGACCCAACACCTGTAAAACTACCTGCATACCGAACTTGGCATCTTTTTTTTGAAAGAACAGCTCTTCACTTAAAATATATCAGTGGGATCGTTGTGTTTTTTAAACTTAAATGCATGTTCTACTTGAAAGACAGCATGTGCAAGCAGTCAGTTGAGTATAAATGGCAATTTCCCCAAACTTACATTGGCTGTTCCAGAACTCTGCCTTCCTGACCTTAATCTTAGCACTACTCCATTACACTCATTTTCTAAGAGATACCACTTAGGGCATTGGGTTTTGTGTATCTGATGATTGGAAACACAAAGCACGGCATCTGAGTTGATTGTGGTGAACAGCTTGGTGTGGCAATTAAAAAGCACTTGTAAAATGCTAGTTAAGATCAGTCTTTCTTGGGTCACTGATCTGAAATGCTTCCAGGCATAGGGAGGTAGATGAAACAATCTGGTTACAGTTACATTTGCAGAACAGATGTTGCACTCTGCCTGGCCAATCAAGTAAATAGGAGCTGCATGTCTAGCAGGACCTCTCCCCCCAAGGATAAAGGATTAGGATACTGCATCTTCAACATGCTCAAACATCATGCAAATGTGAGCAGAAGAGGCAAGAAAACGGGATTTACATATTACCATCCAGTGTACCTGCAAACTGCTTGTCACCGTTTCCTCGACTTCCGAACCTGGTGACTATTTTCCCATTTGGCTGGAAGATGAAGACGCAGCATGCTTTATTGTCCACTACAATGATGTGTCCGTTACGATCCACCGAAACACCTTTAGGGCCCATGAGCTTTCCAGACCCAATTTTAGCCTAAGAAGGAAAACACAAAACAGGAAAATATGTTGGCATGATAGAAATTAGTTAGTACTGTTAAAAGTTGTATTACAGGCAGAGAGCAGAAGCGAGAGGCATTTTTTTTTCATCACAAGTTGGAAGCGATAGTTATTATCAGCTCTTACCATGTACTTCGTAATTTTTTCTTCAGCTGAAAATAAAGCCTGCTTTCTGTATTTCTTTTCTAGACTGAAAAATCTGCCACCTCAGCAACTGAGTCCAGATATACAACTTTTAAGAAATACACTTATCAGATTGTTATGTGACTTGGTAAACGTGTCAGAGATGTCTGTATATCCAGCATTAGAGCACCAGCAGGACAGGCAGACAAGCAGAAAGGACTTTTGTCTCCTCTTGGCATCCTGTTCCTGAGTCCAACCACCACCTTGATGGACAGGGAGACAATTTATCACTGCCTGCATCAAAGAAGTCAGAGTTCTTGGAGCATCAGGGCTGAGTGGGACATAGGATATGATATCCTCTATTGCCTTTCACCATCACCTTCTGAGTGCTCTTGGAAAGAATTTGAGCAGAGCCAAAGCTCAGGCTAACTTCTGTATCTTTCACCAGATTCCACATGAGGTTGCTTCACTTGCTGCTTAGACACATGGAGTGTCAGCTGAAAACTGCAAAGGGGACGATCATGTGTCCAAACAGCAAATGAAGCAATCTTTGAAATACGAAACAAATCAAAGCTTGTTCCTGTCTTAGGTAAATGAAATTATTTCCATAATTTTAAATGGGCCTTGTGACTATCAAAACCATCTGCTGACATAATCAGCAGCATTGAGGGGCGTTGTATACGATATTGCACTGGAAAAACGTTCAGTGGAGATGGGGTGGATCTCACAACAGTAAATTATTTGGAAAGGCCAGAGAGCTGACAAATCCAAAAATGTCAGAAGCATGCTTTAGTAAGTTGAAAAAGAAGGGATTCTAAAAAGAGGATCTAAGCAACAGAGCAAGCAGAAATCGAGACCAAGCCTTCAAAGAATCCAGGAGCTACCTGGGTATATACCCAAGAAGACTCTAGGATCACCTCACAATCCATTCCACATTTTTCACCGTTCAGCTCTTTTTTAGGCTGAGATTCTAGAAACTGTTTTCATCTACATAAAATCAGCTGAGTTTTGACCTTCCAGTTAAAAAAGGTTGCAAATTCTCAATTGTTTGCATTGGAATGGAGCAGCTTGCATCCTGCTAAAATGTTTTAAGCCAATTTTTAAATTGATGAGCAGATCTGATAGCACTTATTGAGGCTGGACAGATAATTCACCAAAGAGACTGTGTTGAAATTATGGATTACAGAACTTTCAGATCCTGTAGGAATTCGTGAGAATCCTGCAAACTGAGGTTCCTATCTTGGTGAAGAACACACTATTCTGTTTGCATTGGGATTTCAATGAAATATATACTAAAATATTCATTTTATTTTTGAAACAAGGCCTTTTGGAGAGTGAGACAGATCATGACCTAGAACAAGCAATGCTGAGAATCATAGAATCATTTTAGTTGGAAAAGATCTCTAGGATTGAGTCTAAGCATTAACCTAACACCCATGTTTACCATTAAACCACGTTCTCAACTACCACATCTACTTCTGACTTCTCTGCCCCTCTCCCCTCCCTCCTGCAGCTGCTGAGTAGCAGTGGCACAGATTACAAAGCATTGAGAAAATCCTTTGCCTAACTCATTTTTCTCATGTCCCTCATGTTTTCAAGGCACACAGAGCTCTCCTACCCTTAGTAAGTCCCACGCTCCTATTTCACAGTACATTCTCCTCAGTGGGGTTGCAGGTAAAAAATAGGAATGTCCCTAAAATAAAGCCACCGGGGTTCCCTGAGGATGGCCACTACTAAGCCCCTACACAACCTTTTTCAGTTTCCAGTAAAGAAAATTCCAGGGAGTAAATCTTGTAGCTTCAAGGCTATGCTTATTCAACAGGCAATGTGTGTCAGTTTTACATTCATGTACACGTACTGTTATAAATTGCAAAATATTTAGGCAAAATCTACCTAATTGAATCATGCTAAAATATCCCCAGGAAAAGCTATTAAAAATTATTTTGTGTTCACCAGGGGAAAGATATCAGCAGACATACAAAATGTATTCTGTTTGCATAATAACAAAGCAGCAAAACCATAAATCAAATGCAAATCTGTAGATGTATTTCCTTTGGGGTGATTAAATAATTTTCCCCTCTTTCCTTTGGGATGCCCCTACGGTTGTCTGCTTGAGTATTGCACCACCTCCTTACCATCTTTCCAGGATTCTTATGGAAAATGACTCAGACTCATGAGTACAGTGTTTTCCTGCCCATATAAACACATATGGAAAAATATAATGAATAAATCACATACTACATTAATGGGCACTCAGTGCTGAGAAGAGTAGTAAAAATCACTATTCTTGGGCCAGGTTTAAAATATAATTTGCAAGGAGCAATAAAGTATGCCCAGCTAGAGTTTGCAATGCTTTTTACTAAAAATCTGTTCCCAGTTTAGATCAAAATATGCTGATGACACATTACTGGATCTGGCTGAACATATTCTTTGTATATTTTTATTTCAGAAAGTTTCTTAGAATTATAGGTTTGATTAGTTAGAACAGAACATTATGAAACCCAGTCACTCTCATTAAGTGCATGAATGGAAGTATTTTCAGGGTTTCTTTCCATTAGAAATGAATATAGTCTAATGAATAATGTAAACCCTTAATACAAACAATATGTTTAATTTAATTCAGTCAGGGACGTTATGTCCCTTATTTTATAGGCTCTTAGGAATTTAGACTGGTTTTCAAACATTTGTTTATAAAGACACCCTACCAGGTTGGAAAATATTCTACTCTGGGATATTCCTAGAGGTTAAAAAAAATCAGCTGGCCTACATGAAAATTTATGAAGACTTTTCCACTGTAGAGGTAAGCGTCTTAGCGCGAAGTTTAACTTCGCCAATCTTGTTGCTGTCTGAAAGCTTCAAGATTGTCAGGGGTTAATTACAAACGTTAAACAAACTATCTTTTCCTACCTTTTCTAATAAGGAGAGATACATCTTTGTCACACATTGCAATATCATGCAATAAATGGATTTATCATTCATCTGACTGTCAAAATTCAACTGTGACTGTTTATCCACACTACCTATTCCCATCAGAACATGCAACCAGCTTCAGACAGCTCTTTCCTAAATTCTAGTAGTAAGACAAAGAAGAAGTCTGGCATGTAAAATGTTTCCTTTAATCTTTTCCCACTTCCTAAACTTGCTCTTGATTTGACTTGCAGAACCCTGTTTGGTTGTTAACAAGCTTGTCACCTTATATACAGCTCTTCAAGACTAGAAAGAAAACAATTGTCTTCTCAGAGGAACAGGAATCATTCTCTTGGCTCTGTTGTCCAGTTTCTTCAGCAGGTTTGAACACCACACTGGTGAGGAGCTGGTAGAGCTTCTTCACCATGCCCTCTTCCCCTTAGCCTAGTGCGGTATCTGCTGTGCCAGTTTTCTTAGCAATCTCAGAGTACTTGACAGAGGAAGCCAACACTGTTATCTGCCTTTTACAGAGGAACAAAATAAAGCACTGGGAAGTGAAATGGAAGATCAGTAGGCACCCATGAGATCTGTGGCATAGCCAGAAACAGAAGCCCCAAATCCTAAGACCCAATCTGAGTCTTTATCCTTTCCAGGATATTACAGCCTTTCATGTGAAGAAGCTCAGTTTTGGTTACAACCTTAGATAGGGTTTGTCCACCTCTGCAATTCTGTAAGTTTTACACCCTTGAGAAAACAGAGCTTTGTCTTTGCTGCTGCCAGAACTGAGGAAGGTGACAGTTTTCTGCCTGGCAGTGAAGCTTGCCAAGGGGAGTCAGTCCAGTGCTGTAATCAGGGACATGCCTGGGCCTGGCTCCAGGGAAATTTGCCTAGTGGCTCACAGGACTATTCAAATTCTGCTAAGGGAGAGTGAGTGTAAGTAAATACAGAAGGAAGGGGACAACATCAAAAATAGTTAGATTAAGCTCAAAACAGCCCCCTGATATTGCTGAATTAACAACTAGCAGGCCACCTGCATCAGAGGTCTTACACAATGACTTGCAGGCACAATCCCTTGAAGGCAAATTATCTTTTCTCTCTCTCTCTGTTATTTTAGCAAGTGCTGCCTAATTTAATCTGACAAGGCCCCTGTAAGAATTACCACTGCCAACACACAAGAAATTACAATGCTTTGCCCAGATTCCCACAGGCTAGATCTGTTGTATCTGTGTTCTGTGCTTCCAATATATTTTATTTAACCCCATCATAGAATCATATCCTGAGCTGGAAGGCACCCACAAGGATCCTGGTCCTACACCATCATGCCCAACACAAGCCTTATCCCTACCCTGTGCAGTGCAGGCCCCCCTGAACCTGCCCCAATCCAGGACCCCCTACTCCCATTACAGCTCCTCAGTGTGGCCCTGTGCCCATCCGTGTCTCCATCCCAGTGCTCCCTGGAATATGGATTATTGCATTCAATCTAATTATAGTGTCTTGTACCGCTGATGCTTCATCTCTCATTTAATCAGTCTAGTCCCAAGAACTAAGAAGTCTGACGCATTAATTTGTATTAATCACACAGACATGTAACCAACATTACACAGCTTTTGCTTTTTTTTTTTTTTTTTTTTTTTTTTTTTTTTTTTTTTTTTTTTTTCCTAAAAAAAAAACTACACCAAACAACACCNCAATCCAATAAAAACATTGACCAAAACCAAATCTAGGCTTCATATCAGATGATCTACATTTTTTTTCCCCCCAATACCTGTCTCCCTGCTGGTACTAAGTATATATCAAACATAAGGCCCTGACTTCTCCGGAGCTTTTTCCTCCAGAGCTGGCTAAAAATGCTGGATTTACTGCATATTTTAAGAAGGCAGGAAAACAAACCCTCAATGCTCTGTGTCCAGATCAATCCAGCTCACATTAAAGATGTTAATAATTATTTAAAACACACTTAGGATAATCAGAATATTTGGATTCTTAACTAAATTACACATTTCTTTGGTTCTGTTTTTGGTGTTTTAATTTCATCTAAGGACTTCAGCAAAAACCAAGGTTTTCCTGTCTAGCTGTATGTTTTCAAAATTACTTGACAAGTAAAATCACATTCTCTCTGCAAATGCAAATAATTTCTATTTTTTTAACACTCGCATTACATTACAGTATTGTTTTATTTTAGCTTGAAGTCTGTACACGATCTGGATACTTCTAAAAGCGTTCACACCTTTTTCTCAGATGGAGGTCTCTGAGGACTATGCACAGTTGCCTATTTTCATTTGACACTTTGCAAAGACTACTCAGGGAAAAGCCATTTCTTGCTGCACACAAGAGCAGCTCAGAACCCCAGCTTTCTGGTTCCATGTCAGGCTCCCAGAAAATTAGCCAAACAGGCCATAATTTCCCAATGCAGGACTCCAGAACTAAGTAACTATGGTAGAAATTTCCCTGCAGGTATGTTTTCCCAGTGACCAGTGAGTACTGCTAACCTCTGCCAGAGGTGGCTCTCTTGTATGGGCATCACTAGAATTGGTGTCATGCATTCAGAAAACAATACCAAATGGAGAAAACCTTTAATTCTCTCTAGAACAAGTGGAATATTTATATATTTCCAAGTGAAATAATTTTAAATTATATATATTTCCAAGTGGAGTAAATATTGCAGGTTGGAAATCATCCATGTAATGTAGTAGCTGCTGTCTTATTTTACTCCCACTAAAGGGAACAGAGTTGCTATGAAAATATGAGGTGTGCTTTCCTTACAATTTCTGATTTCTGAAACCTACAAAGTCATTACTGTCTTTCAGTTTTTTCAGCGTACAACACACCACAGAGAACACTCTATGCTGTAGCATTGAAACAACACCCTGGGTTAACTTTCCTTGCTTTTACTACCAAAGGGATCATACATAAATGATATACTTTATTTGCTGAGAACTATGGAATAGAAGAGGGAGTCATCATCACTCTGCTGCCTTCTTTTTCTCCTCAATATGTCACTGAAGAGCTTCACGTTCTCCTGGTAAGATTTTGCGTTTCTCTGTATGCACACGGATATCTGCACACACCCTTCTGTACCATCAGAGTGCTAATGAAGGCTGTTGAGCTAGTCCAACTAGCCTTGCTGGCACTTGCTGTCCTCCACCATAAGTTACAGAAAGGCACCTAAGCACCCAGCATGGAACATGCTGTCTCTGCTTGGTGTAACATTAGCACTGCTGCTGTGATCTCCTCCTATTAATTATACCACATGGCTGGGTCAGGGGATTCCACATCACAGCAATGGAATTTATACTAAGCTACAGCCAAACTAGGAAGTTTCTTGAAAAACAATGTTGCTTTGCATTCCTTTGTAAGACAGAGAAAGCTCAGGAGAGTTCAATTGGTAGCTCCTACCTTAAATTTTCCATCTGATGAGAATATGCTAACCCATTTGTTATCATAGTCTGCAATAATGATGTCACCACTGGGATGCACAGCCACTCCTGTTGGCCGCTGCAGCTGGCCAGGAGACCTTCCCCGTATGCCAAAACGGCTTTTGAACTGACCATCGTTGGAAAAGATCTGTAATAGAAAACAGGAATTGTAAAATTATGTCCACACGGGACCATCGCCTGTTTTTTGGAGCTTAGATTTTAGCAAGCCACTAATGAACACTGTAGTCAGGAAGAGAGCTGGGAACATGAACCACTTTTACACAGTCCCTCTTTGAAAGTGATACGTCTCATTGAAGAAGACCCCGATTTCAAAATAAAAAAGAAATTCTCATTGCACTGTTTCTTCAGTGATCTCCAAGTACTTCACCAACATTAATGAATTAGCCTCACAATTTCTCTTTCGGGGGGGAGGGAATGGTATTATTCCCTTACCAGAAGTGAGGAAACTGAGGCACTGACTTGGCCACAGTCAAACACTAAGTCTGCAGAGAACACAGGAATATATGTCCCCTGGTTGTGTCCCCACGCCAGGTAACTAGACACTGCAGCTCCTCTGAGGAGGCTGCAAATGACAAAGCATGACGGTGCTGATGAATGCTTGACTCTGTCTCTTTGACAAGGCCTGGAAACGAGTTCTCATGGCATGTGGCTTGCTGGTTCTCGCATACAAGAACAAGCCACACGCTGCTGCCGTGTTCATTGCTACCACATGGGCAGCCTGGAGAGTGATGACAAATCGTTCATGTTAAAAAGGACACATGGCAAGGAAAGGAAAAAATACAGCTTGATTTTCACACAGGTTACAGAAGCCAAGAAATTATGGGCGTTGGGGTGCTACCACAGACAAGATACAATTATGATATCAGAAAGAGAAGTCAGTTAAATAGACTAAAAGACATTTGAAAATGGCATCTACATGCTTATCTTTATATTTGTACATCCTAAAAAATTATATTTGTGGCACCTTACTCTAGATTTACATTTGAAAACTGAGTGATAAAATTTACAATGTCAAAATTATATTTATTAAAAGGCATTTTTCCAGATTATTGCACAACTTATTTTTTTCATTTACTGCCAAACATCATAAGGAATGGAAATTAATTCTAGTTATATACTAGATATAGTATAAATCTGAAAAAGCTAGCTGCAGGTGAAGAAGATGGAAAGTTAATAGATGATAAATTGAGCTTCCCTTGTATTTTCTGTATCTGCCTGACTTGTACAAAATGTGTCTTTTCTGAGACTTCAAAAAAAGCAGAGGTGTGGGGGCAAGGAGAAAAACACTGAAAGTGGCATATTCTCATACCTGCACACACTGGTTGTTACTGTCTGCTATTAATATTTTTCCATTTGTAGATGCAGCTACACCTTGAAGATTTGTAAATTCCCCTTTGTTTCTTCCTTTGGTGCCTAAAATTGAACACAAAGCACATTAGAAATCAGGTTAGACAGGACTAATCAGTTAGGGCCCAGCTGCCAACACATGCAATTATTGCATTTCTGATCAAAGGATTTCCATTTTGAAGAGTTCTTCTCACTGCTACAGCTTCAAAGAACCCTCTCAGTAACAGATACACAATTCTACCGACAAGAAGGGATTGTTTAAGGGACTGTTCTCATTCTTCAGCATGTGTATCATCCAAGTCCTCATCAACATTAATTGCCTCTTTGGCCTTCCTAAATCAGCGTTCACAAATTGCCTCTTGCATGAGGGGAAGTAGTAAAAGGTTTTTACATAAGCAATGACTTTTTTGAACTGCAGATTTTTATTCTACTGAAAGGGCAATTAAAGGGGCAGTACATGGGAACATACAGAGAGGGGCTAAGATAAGAATTTGGACATATGGCATGGTTTTAGATAAGTCTCCTCGGTGAAATCACAAAGTTGGGATAAAACACATCACTTTGGACGGAGCAATTTCAAGACGGGGAAGTTTCCTATTCCTTCATATATAGTTTGCAGTCATAGGCTTCAAAGATTCCTTTAGTAGGGAAATTCAGATGAAGAACTAGCTGTGAATGAATGGGACTTGTGGGCCAATGAATACCAACAACTTGGAGACTGAATGCTTCGCCAGAGGCCTTGGAATGTTCTAATAAAGCAGTGTCCACACACACACAAATTCATTTTAACCCAGGATAAATACATTTGTGAGTTACATAGAACTGTAGGTCTTTTACCCTGTGGTGTAAAGTGATAAGAAGTTGTAAAATGTCAATTTCTCACAAAAGTTCATTAAGTTTAGGTGGCTTATGACTTAGGTGTTTGTTCTGAGAAGTTCTAAGGGGCGTCACAGAGCAAACCGATGTCTTTAACAGATCAGCCCCAAAGTGGCTGGTCAAAATTCCTGGTCCTGGTTCCAGCTGGAACACAGGAACAGGATCCAAATTCCAGGTTGGTTTGTAAAGGAGGCTCAGGAGTCTTCAGAAATGACTCCAGTTATGATCTTGGACTCCAAATTTATTCATAATAAGTGAAGGAATTCTGAAACAAAGCAAAAAAAAGCCCACCAGACAACCACCAACTCTATAAGGTCTCCTTTCCAAGACATGGATGCAGTGCTGTTTTTCCTGGTGAAATATTTCTACAGGCATTCATGGCCTGTGTATCTGGCATTAATTGGTTCCAATATATGGTTTTAACTGAAAAACTTGTATTGCACTTCAGTCAGTCCAAAATACCCTAGAGCTCAATGATTAAAACTGTTCTGACTGTGATACCTAATATAAGATACATATATCAGCTCTAATTTGTATTTAGCTTTCATCAGGGATGTGCATGCTTGTAACAACCCTTCTTTCTTCTGTGGTGATGGCTGTGGGATGCATATTTTCTGTCCCTGGCTCACAAGTAACATTTAATTTCTCTGCACTCAGTGCTGCAAGGATGTCTCTTCATTTCAAGACTTATTTTCTTCAACTCCATCTGCTTCGTCCTCTAAACAAGGCAAATGCTTCTCAGCTTTTGTACTGCAGAGGAGAAGTACATATTCAGGGAATAGTGAGTTACATACCAATTACATTACCCATACTTGAGCCATTTCTGTTTATTCTTTTAATAAGCAATGCCTGAGGGATGCATGCAGCATCCCACCATATGCTAATGATAAGTTTCCTTTTTGCTTCTTAGCCAAAGAGAACGGAAGAAAAGAGAGAAACATTCCTTTTACTACTGAGAGTAAAGGGAAAACATTTGTTAGAAAAGAGGAAGCATAAGCTAGAGCATCTGGAACTAACTAGCACAAACTTTATGGAATGTATGCTCTTTAGCCTTAGAAAAATGTTCTTGAAAGTCAAGGAATTTTATTTTTAAAGATAAGAGAGACCTATGTAATAAGTTACTCAGAGTGTTCTTCAGTGGAACCTTGTAAATATACATCAAAGGAAAAACTAAAGAAGTTACCCAGGAATGTCATCCTCACGTTTCACAGTACGTTTAAGAAATAGCAATTTATTAGCACAGTGTGTAGATGAAATTCAGCTCCATGCAATGGCCTTGTATCTAGCACTTTGCAGCTATTAAACCTATCACCTAGCTCCTAATTTGCACACAGACCCTTACATAGTTCCCTCTGCAAAGGCAGAAATTCCTCTGCAGAAGAAAGCTTACTTCCTAATGTATGTTCAAGAGAAAATCAGATAACTTTGAACTTTCCATTTTGAATAATTCACTACGCCAGCAAAGATCTGAAGCCAAGCACAGGCACCTCAGATGATGAGAGGAAAGCCTGTAGGAAAGCATGTCAGCCTCTGGAAAAGCAGGCTTTTGCTACTGACTCTGCATTTATAAAGGATGATAGCTCCCCTCTGTAAGCAGAAATTCCTTCCTTATGAACACACCTGCCTAAGAGAGAGTCTTCAGCAAATCTTTTACTGCAAGATACTACCCCTCCATCTCAAGGCGTTTCATCTTTTGTCTTCTGTCCATCATGGGCAGTCACCCATCTCTCCTAGGCCTAGAGAGACACCAACATTTCAATTGCCCAGGGCTGGAAGCAGTAGGAGCCTGACTGCAGTGTTTCCCAGGCAGCCTGGGATTTCACAGGTGAAAGCCTGCATCTTTGGTGCCCATCTTTGCCCAGCTTCATCTCCCTGCTGTTCTGAGCTACTGCAGGGCTCAAAGGAGGAAAAGTCAGATATTTTATTGCAAGCTGCTGGGGACTGGGAGAAAACATGAGAGATTTTAGATGGAGAAGACTGAACAGAGTTATTGGGAAGCAGATCTGTGGTCTGTGGAATATCTCCTTTTATACCATTTTTGTTTACAGATAATGATGAGGTTTTAACCCTATCAGATTCCTTCTGGTACTACTGAGCACAACCTGCACAAGCCAATTAATTTAGCTTTCAGCAAAGAAAGTGTGCATTTTCTGCTTGAGATGATTCTAGCACACATAAAATGCTTCATAATTTCAATCTTTTACTCTTGAGCAATAGAGGTCCTACTGATTCTCACCAAAAAGAAGAAAACATATAATCTAAAAACCCATTAACAATGATAGGAGATATTAAAAATAACATAATGTAACTGTAGTAAGAATTGCTCTTTAAGTCCTGGTAATTGGAACAAACTTGCATAATGTATATTTTTGATGCTCACAGTAAGAGGAGGAGTGTTTTTAGCTTTCCAGGTTTTACTAACATGAATAATATCCTGCTTGCTAACCTAGATTTCCTGGCTTCCTGAAACACAAAGAAAAAACATGTCAATGCCTCCAGCAGGAAAGAAATAGATTCAGAGAGACAAAATCAAACTGCAGAAATATTACAGATTATTGGAAAGAGGTTGTCAATGGCCATAACCTGTTGTGTAAGTACATTTCTTTCCTTCCTACAGCACCTAAACAATTCTTCTTTGACTCCTTCCTACGTGGTACAGAAAAAAAAAAGGGGGGATAAAACTAAGCAGCGTGGAAAAATCTATGTACATACTGCATAGACAGGCATCAAGGAGTTTTCTTGTTTCCCAGCTTCCTTTCTTTTTTTCCTCAGAGTGCCAAAAGATATTTAGTCAAATCTTACACATTATGAGGCTGTGATGCCTCCTCTCATAATAAATGCAGCAGAAAGACAGAGTTTCTGTAGTGAAACTGCACTGAATTGTTAACCCTATGTGCTTACTGTAAAATAAATGTCTAATGTCTAATCCAAGTCCCCACATAACCTTAAGTTTAAAAATCAGTCAGCCTGTTGTTTGAAGGCACACTGTTTGTAACCTTAAAAGATGAATAATTCAGAAGGAGCTCTGGCAGATATGCCCACACAGTGTTGGTAGTGAAGATGGACTGATTTGTGTTAATTTGCTCTACACAGCATCTGCCCCTGAAAGCTGGGCCAAGACCAACCCCCAGCCCTGCTCGTGCAGCAGCGCCCCTGTCACCACAGACAGGTAAGCACACACCTAGGGGTAAGTGCAAATCAGAATTTCTTTGCTGCCAGGAGGAGCCAAACCTCAAACAACAAGAGTCAAATCCAGGCCAGGTCTCTGTCTTTAGCGCATCAGAGCTAGGCTGGGGACGTGGCCAGCTCCGTGATATCCAGAGTGCTTCCCTCCCTGTCCAGCACGGGTGTGACTGCGGTGCAGTGCAGGCCTGGCAAAATTCCACACTGACCGTCACAACCCCACGGAGTTCACAGTGAGCATCAGAGGGATTTGAGCTAATAAGCTGGGAAAGGAAATTCTATCTTCCCATTACTAGGCATATTTCTACAGCAGGGAGGCTGGACCAGATGACCCAGTGTGGCTCCTTCCAGCCTTATTTCTTTTGTGATTCTGTGAAACGCTCGGTCAAGAATCCCTTTGCTCCCTCTAAGCCTGCTTTTTAAACTGCACTAAAGCTATTATTACATAGACCTTGTTTGTGAGTTTATGTGGAGTAAATTCACAGTAAGGCTCCTATTTCCTTCCAACATTGATAACAGACCAGAAGATGACTTTCACACCTAGAAAGGAGACTGACAGAAGTTCTGTTAAAGGCAAGTTGGGTTTTTTTACACATTAATGTACCAGCTAAACTTAGATGCTCAGTTACATGACTGAACAGACAACTAAACAGTCTGAGGAAAAGAAAAATCAGAAAATTGAACTTTCTAGCAGAGGGCCAACTCTCCATCTGGCTATATCTGATGCCAATTCCAAATATAAATAAATGAAGAGAAAAAAGCGGTTAAAGTGGGAAACAGCACCACTACTGCTAAACGGTGTCAAAGAATGCAGTCACTAAAAGTGCCAGAAGGGAAAAAATACCAAGGCACACAGTGCAGCATGGCAGAGCTAGAGCACAAGATGGGGTCCTGGACAGAGCGGCTGATGACAACCATGTCTCTTGGCCCTTCTTTGAAGGACGAGGAAGAGATTTCCCAGGGAAGGTGGAAGCGGCTGACACTGTGAACACCCCTCACCTCTGCTCAGCATGGGTCCAAGGCACAAAAGCAGGGTAATGAAAGAAAGACTCTCAGGTTAGTGCCTTCTACCAGTTGTAGAGGTAGCAAAACCATTGGGCAACAATTATTTTCTAGGTATCTTAAGAATATTCTTGTTTGCATTTGTACGGATTAAGGACACGCTATGCACGCTCTTAGAGATTACACCTGTTTTAAAAAATAATAACTTGAGGATATAAGTTATTGAGAAAGAAAAGAGGATACAGAAAATACTCTGCTCTTGTAAATAATGAATAACACAAGTGTATGAATGTGTAGTCAATAATTTGACCTTGGAATGCCTGAAGAGGACCACATGCCATTTTAAAAGCCACAAATAACACAGAATTGGCAGAAGATACAATGCACACATCCCCATGAACAAAATGCACTAATGTTGTATTAATGCTGTCTCTTGTTAATACTAGCAGGAGAACAATCCCCTGCTAGCAGCTGATCAATTTACTTGTGCATAAAAGCCCATACAACAGCACACTCCACGGACTTGGATGCCCAGAGGAATAATACAGTCTGATTCTCCAACACAGCTGTATGAGCTTCTGGCAGGCCAAAGAGAAGATTTATCTTGGCCAGTTTAAGATACAAATGTTGCCAGCACCATTGGAGGAATTCAACAATGGGTTCAAAACAGAGATACACAAATGTGTTGGAGAACAGTGATTAACTTTACATTACGTCATCAGCAAACGAACTAAACCTTAACTCTTAAAAGTGACCTGAAACTGGAAGTAAATGAACTCCATGAAGGCAATCCTTGTGAAAATAGCAGAAGTTTTATCTGTCTCAATAATTTTATATATTTTGGGAAAGTGTAAAACCTGAGAGCTGTGACATTTCAGACAATGCATGCATAAGCCCACAGAAATATCTCTATCTTGGGTCATTCTGTGAAATGAGTGGCTGAGAACTGAACAAGAAATATTACTCTCAGCTCTGTTTCTTCTATACAACAGTGATCCATATATGCCAAATGTGGACACTCCAACAAGATTTCATGGAGCAAAAGCTCTGAGACATGCATAGCTCTTGTTTTCAAGAAATACATATTCCTGTTTTGACTGGTAAAGAAAGGGAGAAGGTAGAACTCAAAAATAAAGCACGTGGTCATGGTTGCATCCCAACAGAACTAAAAGGCTCTGCACTTCTGGGGAAATATTTAAGACTTCTAGAGTTTATCGTGTGTTGGAGAGAGTACTTAAAAAAACCAAACCAAACACCTAACAAACAACAGCACTACCAACAAAAGCCAAACCATACCACTATTTGGCAGTCAAGCCAGAAACTGCTCCCTAGAAGCAAGGGATATAGAAGCAGAAATTACAAGCTGAAATTACTTTAATCCATACCAAAATCTTTGTAATATGAATATTAAAGATTTTTAAAATATCCCAAATCAAATATATCCATTTCTCAACTGAAATCCCAATAAATATTTGCTGTGTGTACTTCCATAATGTACATATAAACAAAAGTCAAGAGGCCTAATGGTATTATTATCAGGTTGCTCTACTTACATCTTTAGCTTTCCACGAACTAAACTTTTTCATTCCTTTTCCCTGAACTATTTTTAAGTCTGTCAACAGGCAGCCAAGTCACCTACCTATTCTGAAGATCAAGTCATCTTCAATGGGATTCTCTTTTCTTTTGCCAGTGCTGTACATGCTCGCAGGTCTTTTCACAGCTTTCTGCTTCACATGACCGCTGCCCGGAGACTTGACACGTCTCTTAACCCCTTCAGTGGTAGGAGACACATCTGCTGACCTGACCACTTTAAGTTTGAATGGGCTGCCCTTGATATGTTGATCATAAAGTCTCAGTGACAAAGTGAAGTCCCCTTCTTTCTGAACAGTATACAAAAATTCGTAGGTGCCGTTTTTGTTGTCAAGTATTTCTCCATCTGCTACGCTCCCGTCGGGCGTGCTCAGTTCAGCAGTGAGGTAAGCATTCCCAGATTTACAGAGCTCCCCATCTTTGTCCTTGGTTGTGATGGTGACAGACATGGGCTGTCCGATCACTGTCTGCCTCAGTCCCTCACCGGTGGCGACTGTTTCAGAGGCAACAGCGTTGGTGGTTAAGATAGTCCCCAGGTTGTGAATGGATTTCTTCAGGCCTTCTGTTTCCACTATGAAGTCCAGCTGGTCGTTTTCCCGGGGCTGCAGCGGGAAGTCCCTCTCGGCCAGCTCGTTCAGCTTGTCACTCATCTGCTTCTTCACCAGCAGCACTTCGGTTTCAGTGCCGTGGTTGAGAGCTTGGGCCGTAAAGTTGCTGCAGCTTTTAATGCTTTCCTGTCCTTCTAGTAAGGTGTCCAGCTGTGTCTGGAGGACCTGTGTGCATTACCAAACACCAGATTAGCATCTTGTTACAAGACCTATCCCAGGAAGAGGTAGCATCTAGAAACCAAATATATACAGTCTTAGTTTAGAGTTTAATTTAAACCTTTTAGAAGAAGCAGCACACTGATTGCCAACCAGTATTTAGAATACAATGCTGCAACACAAACAAAATACCCTGGCTTGGGGATTCGAGACTTTACAGACCCACTGTCACATTAGACTGAAATATTGCCCCACCTGTATTGTCTTGTTTGGTTTTGGGTTTGCTTGCTTGTGTTTGATTTGGTTTTGTGTTTTTGGTTTTGTTTGTTGGTTTGATTTGGATTTTTCTTCTGTTTTATTTTGGACTGTTGTTGTTTGGTTTTGGGTTTGGGGGGGGTTTTTGAGCAAAAAGCCAGCAACAAATGTAGAAATTTGAACCCTGCCCCATCTAACTCTCAGCAGTCACAGTTAATGAGAAAGTTACTGGAACTGAGTTCACAGATGCAGAGGTATTTTGGAGTCATGAGTTCCACTAATAAGAGAGACTGCAAGAAACTTCTTGATACTATTTCTTCAGAGCCAAGGGAATCTGTGGTTACTCCTCTATGGAATTGGACAAGAAGGCTTCAAGACCTGGATGCACATCCATCCTGAGGAAAAGTGGGATTCCTGAACTAAATAAGTGAAGAAAGCAAAACCCCCCCTAGCAGAAGGTAAATTGATTCCTCCCTTTCAGCAGGCAGGAAAGCAAAATATACAGAATGGGTTGTGGATTCCAGTCAGTGGAAAGAGTTGGACTGAGTAGCCAGAAATGTTGGTGGGCAGCAAGTAGACACTCCATATTTAAGACTATGAGAATGCTTCTATTACAGGGTCAGTTCTGGCCCTCAGTCTAGAATTCTTAAAACAGTATTGACCTCAAAATTGCTAGGTGTGGGCTGGGAACAGGGCTCATTTTATTTTTTTTTAATCAATTTTGCAACGAATTGGAAAAAGGATCCCTGAATTACAACAACCTAGCAGAGACATTCATGATAGTCAGGAAAACATTACAACTGCCCCCCACAATCTCCACTGATGAAATCCCCAAACAATGGTACCCAGTCACACAGTTGGTTTTTCCCACACTGAAGAACTAGGGCACAGACATAACTGTGGATTAGAAAAGTTATTTTGTTGACCATCACTGTAAAGTAAATATTTTTGAAACATGCCAATTGATATAAAGTAAACTTGAAGACTGGATGTATTTATTGCTATGAAATACTCTTCCCTTGCTGAGACACAGTATGTAATGACACTGAATTCTAAAGGCATTTTTTTCTGAATTTTCCAAAGCTTTAAGCTTTTCATCCACTGGAGAAAATCCAGGTTCACGTGTTATTCATATAGAAAAGTAATAACAACACAAAATCCTTTGCAATTAAAACAGAGTGAATGAATTTCAAGACTACACTGAGATTTCAAGTCATCTGATTTTCTAGGCACACAGAAACCTCTCAGGATGCAATATAAGGCATTTCTAATCTGTTTGGTCTTTATTCAAAGACATAAGTAGTTAAAGAGAGAGAGTTGCCAATAAGATCCCAGGATGACAAAACCCCATATGCTTCAGAAAACAGGCCACAAACTAAAATAAAGAAAATTTGTAGCTACATTTTAAAATTTATATTTTCCTAAGGTAGTTTTCTTTAAGAAACTGGGAGATATTAAATCCTAACATAAATAGTATTTAAAATACACATATTTTACATCTACACTTTCTCAGTCCATTGGATAACAAACTGAACTGCCAACTTTTTCCTAGTAAAATTTTTCGGTTTTTCCATTTTTTAAAAGTATATGATCAGAATTTTACAGGACTACTAGGCATTCAAAAGTAAAATCCAATTTCAGTTGGGGTTTTTCTATACAAACAGGATAGATGCCTTTTTACTGCTTATGTACAACTTCATAAAAATTTTTTACAAATAAATTATTCTCTAACACTCACAGTTATTATCTTAAATCTCTTCAAATGCCAAAAGGATAATTCAACATCATATTCCATATTGTGTAGACTTGATACATATACAGAATATATTTGCTTGCTATGGAAGTATGACATCCTGAGTACTCTGTGACATCATTAATGCATTTAGATGAACCTGGGATCTAAATCCACATTATTGGTGCTCAAACTTCCATGAGGTGCTGCTTAGCTCTGGAAATTACTGTGCCCCAATGGTTTTGGGCTCCCTATATTCCTAAAAGTATGTGTCTCGTGCATATATTAGAATTTCTCCATTTTCACAGGCTCAGCAGTTCAGCACCTTTCTAAGGATGTTTTCAAGCCTATTCTACATCCAGGAATGCAGCATTCTTCCACTTCAGCCATCTGGAGATGCTCAAGCTGCTCAGTGAATGGCACTCTGGAAACTCCAGTTTTTGATGGTGTTTTCTTTGACAGGCAACTTTCAGGGAGAAGTCTTTCTTCTTAAGCAGATGCCCAGGAAAATAAGGACTGAATTCTTTCATTTTCCTGATTCAGACCAAATAATCCTCATCAAAATCTCTACCCACCAGGCTACAGGCTTTGCTTTGTAAAAGTACAGGTTTCTGTTTTCTTACTTTGAAGCTTGGTCTACAATATAGGAGGAAACCCCTCAGAATCAATCATCCAGATAGGAAGTAAAAAAGTGAGTGCAGCTCTACAATGTTACTTTCCTCATTCCCCTAAGAAAGTGAGACATCCCTCCAATCTTTTTGTGTTCCAACAGCTGACATCTAACATGAAATATGTTACCAAGCACTGGAAAGGAAAACAGTGCTTTGAAGCAAAAGAGGCAGCCTTAGTTCTTCAGGATAAATGGTTTGGCCTGTATCTTCATATTCATCTTATAAGGCTGGGCACCCACAAGCAAGGCTCTGCAGCACCTGATTTCAGGAAAACAAAGCTCTCTGGATCTCAGACATGATTTGTCAAACTGGCGTCCTGCATAATTCGTAAAATCTGGCTGATTAAATTAACAGCTTGTCATTGAAACAAAACATGCATCTTACTTTGTGTTTAAGGCCATAATTCACTTCCAGCTCCATGAGCAGCACGCTCTTTCGCACATTTAAAGTCTTCTGGAGTTCATCAAAAGTGGAATGAATGTCATCTACGATGCTAGCCTTTTGGTTGGTTAACTGGTGGATGATTTCAGATATAAAATGAAGTGCTGAGTCAATCTCTGGAAGCCTGAGGGAGGAATTAAATTACAAAGATTGCTGTTTCAAAAGTCATTAAACACTGGCCCTTGCCCTGGTATCTTTTGATTCTCATCAGCAGGTTGTCTTTAAATTTGGTCACTTCCCAGAAGTGAGGTCATTCCTTTTATAACCACAGGGTGGGTCTGGTCTGATAAAATAAGGCTAAGCCACAGTCCTCCCCTGTGCAAATCCATTAGACTTCAGGCATTACCAGCAACAAGGCCTTGGATCCTCTGACCTCTATGCTGTATATCAACTCGAGAAAATATAACTTCATATTTATCCCCCTTTTTTCTCTTTTTTAAAGCTATTTTGCCACTGTAGTGTTTGTACCAGTCTTTTTAACACCCAGTATTATTGATTTAGCTATCATTAAATTCATGACTGGACAGTAGTTTCCTCCTTAGCATTTTATGCCCCTTCTTTGGACAACATTTACATTTCTAATGGCCTCTGTTTTGTGAAAGACAGATAGGAATCTTCTGGTCTTTTTTGCTAACCCCTCAGCACATCCCACTCAGTGGATTTGTTGTCCTTGTGCTAGCCTCACTATCCCTGTTTCCTGGGTAAAGACCCATGGCACCAGCACATTAAAACATCTACCTCAGCCAGCAGAGGAAGCCAGGGATAAAACTGAAAATGGAAAATAGTCAGTGGAGCCTCCATACCTTTTGTTGACTGCATCCAATTGGACTTGGAGGGAAGCCTTGTGTTGCTCCACCACGTCCTTGAGCGGTACCGTGGGATGCTCTGCGTGTTCTCCCTCTGTGCACTCCCGGCACATGGCTGTCTCACAGGACTGGCAGTAAAACTCCATCACCTGGAAAAGGGCACAACTCTACACTCAAACATGGCAGCAGGAGCATAACTCAAAGCACATCTTACTGAATTACTAATTACATCTTACTAATAATTGTTTGTTAGCCAAGCTCCGAGACAAAACTTCTGTTTTCTTATGCACCAATAATTTACTGCCTAAGAGATGGCTGCTGTTCTTAAATCTTTTCTATCAAAATGCTCCTTTTAAAGCATTTTATTCTATCATGAAGTGTCAGAACAGTGGCCAGTGAACGATGCTGGACTTCACTGCTGGCCCTAACATCATCTTTATAGTGTGTAATAGTAAGTTTTGGTGTCTCTCTTATGTACTCCATGAAACAACTCAAAAAACCAGGCATTCAACTACCCTCACTAACTCCATCCTTACTCTTTCCATAGGGTCAGCTAAAGAAAATCTAAACTTAGGCTGTTTTTCATACACAGGGCCACTCTTGAAACACAAAATCTGTGGAAATCACCAAACAGCAAGTTTATTTGCAAGAGGAAAGCACCCTAAATGAACCAACATGCTGCAGGGAAAAATCTCCATATCCCATTACTAATCCTTTAAAACCATTAAAACCTCATATCTGAGATTGTAATAGGAATGCTGATCTACACTTGAAAGAGAAGGAGATTGTTTCAACCTGTTAAGTACCCAGCAAGATGCTCTTTAGAGATAAAAACAGATCTTTACATGTAATGGATACCCCAAATTCTGAATATATTCATGAAGTGAAACAAACAGAGAAGTGCTGTGCCCAAAATCATATGTTAGTCAAAATAATGCACATATATATATAAATTTGGCATAAGACTTTCTTTTACATCTAGGAAGTCCTTGGGCACAAAGCATTTTAGGCTTATTAAAAAGGATATAAGGAAGTTCGTAGTACATGCTTCAAAGCAAGACATTGGCAGCTCTTTTGCATTCAGAGCATAGCATCAGAATCTTGAATAATTCAGCTGATGCTTCTGGCACTCAGGTATCTTGCACAAAGACGGAGTGCTGGAGTTGTTAGTTGATGAGATGGTTGTGTAGAACCAGCTGTTTTCAGGTGAGCAGAGGGATTTGTAACAGTACCCTGCAAAACAGCTGGCTGCTCCGAGGCATCTTGAGAATTAAGGAGGGGGAAGCAAGAACCATGATTTGCACGTGGCTGTTAGCATTAACAGAGATTTTCCTCTGATAAGCTCCTTTCCATCTTATTCCCATTCTTCCCTCTTAGCTCAGTTCACAAGATATGGGTTTAGTCAGTGAGGCTTTGGTCATTTGTCAGCCACTCATGCAAGCTGAGAAAATTTTAAAGTTGATCCAAATAACCTGTGTAACATCAAACAGGTCAGCAATGGGAAAAAAAAGTAGACCTTCTAAACAATGTCAACCCTTAAGAACACTATTCCAGTCACTGTGAATTTAGTTGTCTCATTGTAGTAGATCCTCCGAGGCCTGATGGTTAAATTGGTAGGCACTGTGATGTGATGCATTCTTACAGTGCATAGAGGAAATCAGTTAAACAGAGATGAGAAGTTAAGTTCTTCTCAAAGGCTTCAAAAGTCTGCAATCAGAAGCAGCCAAAAGGAAGAATATTTTATTAGGAAACTCGGAAATCTTCTTATATGGCCAAAAAAAAAAATTAAAAATTCTTTTGCATGAGTGTTCAAAATTAATCTTTCTGCTTCTTAATAATTTAATGTTTAAGTTCAAGATATTTTAACAAGCCCTTTACTTATTGAATATTTTTATCATTGGATACAGTGATTAGAATAATTTACTATTTCTCTTTTCTACTGACCACTCTATAATAAACATCATTATATTTGCAGCCACATATATAAGAAAGGAAGCATCTCATTGGCATAAAGGTTGTTCAGCCTAAACAATTTTCTTCCTCCTTATTCAAGGGAAACAGATGCTCAAATGCTAATAGCAAACAGATCACAAAGACCTGATGTGCAATCTCTGTGTAGAAATAGTTGTCTTTGTTTCAGATGTTTTGAGAAAAGCAGCTCTCATTTCCCACTGCAATTTCTTTATTATGCATAGATGAAGAAGAAGGAAAACCTAATAATAATACAATTCAGGTTTCAACTGTCTTAATAGGCTGATTTCCTAGCTTTTTCTCTAGCATCTCTTAGTCAGGCAAGAGTAATTTCTAACTACAAACAGACAGGTGTTACTGGCTTTTCATCTCTCCCCTCCATGCCCAACACGGGCATCACATTTTGTGATACTCCCAGAAAACTTTTCGTTATGACAGGTTTGCCTTAAAAAAACATCTCAGAAAATGACATTTGCCTCCTCTTTCCGAATTCAAGAGAGCTCTTGGGCAGTACTGTAACATCCAGCACTGGCTTCAGCTGTAATGAAATGTGAATTAATACCCACTGGTTCTAAAATCCCATCCACCATTTCCCACCTTAAACCAGACCAGCATATTTCAGCACAATGATGTAACTAGAGAGCCACACACATCTTCACTGCTGTAATTCAACTGAATTTACAGAAACTTTTCAAATTGGATAATCCTGGATGCAAGTACTCTAAACTAGATTTCACAAAGCCAAGACACACTTATTCCAGCCCTTCAAAGTTCAGGTCTTGAGGGAAAACTCTCAGCAATCGCAAGCTCCTCTTCTCTAAAATCACATGTGAAAAACCATATTGCTCATCCTCTGCTTTCTATATGTTTGAATTAAAAGAGCAGTCTATAGGAGAGGGATGAGTCAGCTCTTTGCCACCCACCTTCCTCACGTCATACACACATGCTTAATTCCTCTGTCCCAAGGCTAGTGTGCACCTTAGCTTTGTATGCTTTGGCTTTCAGAAGAATGTAAGTTTGAATTACCTGAGGGCACCTCTGAGATACCTGATGAAATTCAGAATGTGGGGTTTTCTTCCTCCCTAGTCACAGCTTTTGTCTTACACACAGATTACACTTTAATGAGATACATGAGTAAGTGACATGGTGGGAAGTACAGAGGTGAGAAACAAAACCAAGGGTTTAAAAGGTAAGATATGAAGTCCCTTTATCAGAATATCAAGGATAGGTGATTTTTTAATTTTCTAAGAGAAACAGTAAGCAACACTTCCACAAGTTCAGGAAGAAGTTTCATAAATAAGACCTTATGCCTGTCAAGCTGCCAAGCCCTGCTATGATCTTTTGAGAAAAAGCTAGTCAGAGATAAGGAATTCTTTCTTGTTAAATCATTTAATTTAATACTGTGTATCCTCTCTTGTTACGCTCCAGAGGCAGAAAATATATTGTCCCACCTTCTACATTGTAAAAACATGAATCCTCTCTCTGAGCTGGTTTTCAGTTCAAATTCAAACACCCAAGTACAGACATTTCAGAGCCTCCATTTATTACATGCAATGGAGTTAGAATTTTATAGCCTTCCCTGCCCTGGCTTCTGTGCCTGCCTCTAAATGATTGTAGATCAATGTTTCCAGTCCAGAACGATTTTATACACGAGAGTTGCAGGTATTTCACAGCTGAGAATAAAGCTAATTTTATTTTAATGTGCAGGTAGAAGATGGGAATCTTCTAGTAGGTCCAAAAGTTCCATATGTGCCCTATTACCCTGGTTTAACAAGAGTTACACCTGTGCTCCATGTTGGGTCAAAATGAGAGAGCATTTTTTTCTAGTTCAGACGCAGGTAATCATATTTTGTATTAAAATACTACAAACTAAGTTTCATTCTTCATAAGAACACACAGAACAAAGATGCCACAACAGAGAGTGGGAGGATGTGCACAGAAGGATAAAGTAAACATACACACATATGGAAAATATGAGTGATGGGAATAGGGGACCTACTGGGAAGGGAAAGTATCTAATCCACATGGCCTGAGGAAGGGTAAGTTACAAGCAGACAGGCAAAGCAAGCAACAGACAGGCAAGCAAATGATAATGTATCTCTGCATCAATTTCAATCTCATTTTAATCAGAGAGGTTTAAGTCCAGGATGGCTGAAATGATGGGAAAATCTTGTTTAAACAGAAACTTATTTCCAAGCTAACATGAAGAAAAACTAGTAATATTTAAAAGAAATATATTAGATGCAAATAGTAAAAATACAGTGGATCTGACCCTACCCCCCGCAATACGTAAAAACTAATGAAGAGTAGATTTAGTGCAGAATGACTCCTGGTTCTGTAAAGGCACTCTCCTTCAGCTGCGAGCTCAATCCTTTTTCATTTCCTGAAGCTGAAGTGTGAAGTGAAGTATGACTTAGAATCATAGAATGCCCTGAGCTGGAAGGAACCTACAAGAATCATCACGGTCCTACTCTTGGCCCTGCCAAGCATCACTCCAAGAGTCACACCATATGCCCAAAAGCATCGTCCAAATGCTTCTTGAACTCTGGCAGGCCTGGTGCTGTGACCGCTTCCCTGGGAAGCACATTCCAGGGGAGATGTTCTGGATGAAGATTTTTTTAGAAATTTCCTAATACCTAACCTACTTTCCCCACAGTGCTCTTGTGTCCTGCACCTATGAAGCCAGCACAGTCCCATTTCCTCAGTGAGGCCCGAGTGCCCAGCGCCTTGCCCTGTGCACCCTTGCAGCCAGACCCACGTGGCTGGCCTCAAGCAGCTCTCCCCAAATCTTACCTCAGCTCCTCCCATCACAAGGACTAATGTGTGTGCTTAGCTTTTCATCTCTTAGCTTCACAAAGCTTGAAATTGGAGGCATCCTCAGGCTATCCCCAGCCCTCCCAGATACTTACTGAAGCGAGAGGATGTTCCCATCACACACTACTCAGCATCCTAAATGGCGTGCTACGTTTCAAGGCAAGCCAAGTAGGTTTAGAGGATTTGCAAATGCACCCTTCCCTTTAAAGGAGTTCTCAGAGGGGTACAAGGTGGCATATTTTTGATTGTAGACAAGCCAGGTTTTTTCAAACATACCCAAAGAAAAATCAGCTGGTAACTTAAAATATAACATTAATAACACCTTGATTTTGACCTTTTTCTATATTTCACAATCAAATGGCTCCTACCAGAATGGCCGTGTCAGAAAACAACTATGATTCATTTTAAAGAGGGCAAATAAAATGCAAACAAAAACTAGGAATGCATTAATCAGTAACCACTACACATACATAGGTATAGTACACATTAAAAAAAGTTACCCCAGTTACTCATTAATCAGTGACCAACATCACTTCTACCAGTCCACCTAATTCCAGCAGAGAATGAACTGAGCTATTCTTCTGTTACAGTAATCATTACCTATCAGCCGAACTACTCCTTTGCAACCAATGTAATTTTACACTGAGTATTAAATAAAACAGTCCCCAGAAAGTTGTCTTAAACTACTGACATATGTTTTTTTGCTTGCATAGAAGCAACATTCAGTTTACAGCCCAGCATCGCTGCGTTTTGCAGTCTTGACCTACATGTTTGCAGAAGCTTAGCTATGAGTCAGGAGCTCATATGCCTATCACAATGTTACACAGGTTAACACTGAAAACTGTGAAGCGAGCAGAGTTAGAGGTGTTCTTGCAATAATCTGTGAATACTGAATGCGAATACCTCAGTTGGGGGTACTTGACAATGAATTTACTGATATGATTCGAGGATATGTGTGGCAAAATTTTAGGTGAAAAGGATGCTAGGTAAAAAGGTGGAGGGAAAAAAACAAACCAGCCTCTAAGAACTGTTATGAGAGATCCATAAAACACTGCAGATAAACAGCTCTCTGTTTTGAGCCTGTGCTGATCCAAAGCATCCTAAGCTAGGACTCACTTTTATTTGGCTGTATGTTAATGTGTTCACATATCTTTTGGTACTGCCTCAGTGCACGGCTCAGTGAAACTCATAAGGTCCTTGTCCCATATTGCCAGACAAACACACAGGCAACCCCAGCAACAGCTGATGCTACGAGCACGAGGGCTAAGGAAACCCAATCCAAAGAAGTAAAGGCACAAGGTTCAGTACTAGCAGGACAATAATTCTGACCAAATGTGCCAAAAGAGAGCATCACCCCAGATAATTTGTAAGATAAAATAATACCCCGACTCCTTCACTACTCCACTAAGAGCATTTGAGTTAATTTGATGAATCGCTCACCTTGTGCTGATATACTAAAAAAATCAAAAACATAGTGTGATTCCAGTTCCCCTGCTTTCTCTTCAGAAAAAGACACCCACGAAACACAGACAAGTCAGCACATACCAGCAGCTGTGCAATGCACAGGAGGCTGTCTCACTTACATTTCCATCGTGATTGGGGCAGGAGAGCGGTTTGCCTGCAGCTACAGCAGTGACCGTCTCCAAGATGGAGGACTCCTCAATGCTGTTGTCCGGTGTTCGCTGCAGGACATCCATCAGGTTGGTAATAAAGAAGTTGTTCTGGAGTGCTGAAACCCCTTTCTCTGGCAGAATGGAGGTCTGGCGGCACACGGGGCAAGAAAGGGTTAAGCTATGGGCTGGAATGTAATTCTGTAAACACCTATGGGGAGGAAGGTGGAAGGAGAAAAAAAGGAAAAGCATCATCATCAAAGAAAAAAAAAAATCCTTTCATCAGTTAAGACAGCTAGTTTGATATAGTACTCCCCCTACTTATAAAAGGTAAAGTACATTGAACAGGTTTCTGAAGCAAAAGTGGGTATGGGGAGTATTTATTTTCTTTTAAACCTTTTTTTTACTCCACCAAATGAAAAATAAAGTTCAATAAGCAGAGATCGTTAAAGAGTTTTGTGCCTTTTTTTGAGGTATTCATGGCAGTTGATCATACTTTCATACACCTACTGCATCCTCCTGCTCACAGGACAGTAAAATTTTTAAACTATCAGACAAAGTCTGACAGACAAAGTTGCATCAAGTATTTGAGCCTCTGCCTTTAACTGAATAACCGGTGCTTGACCCCTTCCAACAGAATTTCCTTTAATAACTTATATTTGTGGGTTTAGTGTTTCAGAGGTAAAACATGATCCCAATAAAACCAAAGGAAATTTTTTCTTTTATTTCAATTTGGTAAGTTATTTGGCAGCTAGCCAAAACCAACAGTGCTTTCTTTACAACACAGGGAACTACCTGCTAGGTTATCACAGTTTATGTTAAGGGGAGTTTTGGAGGAAATTTTTGTGTTTGATTAGGAAGGCGATGTCACTGTTTTTCAGAAAAAAATAAATTTCACAGAGTATAAACCTGACACAAAAGTTCAGCAATCAACAGTAAGCACAATATGCAGCAGGGGTTCATATTGTGAGCCTAGGTGAGACTTAATGCCACTTTTGAACTTCAAACTGAAGTTAACACCTGGCTGGGCATGCAAAGTGCATACAGTTGCATGCAGTATACCATATTCATTATGGTCCTGTAAACAGCAGATGCTTTGCAGAATGCAGCTCTTAAAGGGAGCAGTGCTACACCAAAGCTTAGGCTTTGCACATCAGCACTACACTGGGAGAGTTCTTCCAGGCTCTCTCCATAACCAGATCAGCCTAAGAGGATTACAGTGAAAACCAGAAGCTAACCTTAGGTTTTACACATGAACAGAACTCAGGAAACTTAATACATGATGGTTAAAATCTTGTCTAACTGCCTTTTTTAATGCTGTATTTTCCTATTCTTCTACAAAAGACCAGTTGATCTGACACAGGCAGAGATCCACAATTTTTCTTTCATCCTGTGCAAAGTTGAAGATTCATACCACAATTCTTGCTAAGAAGTGGAAATCTAAATTAAATAAGTGTTCACACCACATATCATTTATAAAAAGTCTCCTGCTGTTCAATATACAATCTAGAGTTGCATCCCATCATCAAATTAATAACTCTAACCACTAATTCTTCAGTTAAGTTTTCTGCAGGTGCTGTAGAATCTCCACAATTTAATGGATAATGCAACGTTAAAGTATCATTATGCATATTCAGTTCATTCAGCTGAATACAATAAAAGGCAGGTTTTCTGGTTTATCACATCTCCTTCCAGAGAGTTTTCCTACTTCAGTCAACCAAACTGCAGAATAATAAAAACATTTAATCTCAGGTTATTAATAATATATATTTCTTATCTAACCCTTGGACATTAAAGGATGGAATAATTACTTATTGGCTTAGCAAATCAACAAAGGATTTTTTTTTTATTGTTTCTAATTATATGATAATCAGAATAAAAATGAGACCATTAATTTGAGGTCCAAATTCTGGCTATCATCACCTTTCACACTGCGGTAACCATATTCATTAGTTTAATTGGATTTACTTTTTGTTTACTCTTGCATAAAGGGAACGTCATCCAAACACGGCACTGCTGTCTCTTCTTCCTGCCTGCCACAAATGTGTTCTTCTACATCCCTGCCCCTCCAGCCTTCACCAGGCCTTAACACAGCATTTAGAAGCAAAGGGACAAGTCCCTGTCCACTAAAGGATGCCTTGTCCTGTGCTTGCAGCACGACACAGATCCTGGGTTACCAGCATGAGGAAAGGACTTACCTCTCACAGAAAGTGTGCAGGCAGGGAAGTACTTTGGGGTTCTTGTAACGGTCCAGGCATATGCTGCAAATCAGAAACTGCTTGTCAATCTGACGGACCACAGGACTTGGGATGTTGGAGCCTTCACTGGCCATCCTAGACCACTGACATATGGGTTCTGTTCCCTTCTACCCTGCACACTGCTGGAGAGGGGTAGGGAAAAGAAGAAAAGAAGAAAAACAGCTTATAAACTCCATGAAATTAAAAAAAAAAACCAAAAAAAAAAAAAACAAAACAAAAAAAAAAAANAAGAAGAAAAGAAGAAAAACAGCTTATAAACTCCATGAAATTTAAAAAAAAAACCAAAAAAAAAAAAAAAAAAACAAAAAAAAAAAACCATTGACTAATCCACTCATATTTTATCCTTATGCAGGAATTCATATTTCCATATAAAACCAAAACAAGAAAGAATAAAACTTCTAAAATGGTTTACCACTGATGAGAGCCAGGGAAACAGTCAGCAACATCTACAACATTTCTGTCTGAGCATTCTGGAAAGGCATGCTGCCTCTGCACTGAAAGAGTTGGACGGGGCTGTCTGGTTTTAAAGAAAACCCATGATAAAAACGTTCTTGTGCCAATAGGTTCAGCCAGTGCTAACAAACATCGGATTTCTTACATCTACAGTACCACTGGCAAAATGCTCAAACTGGAACTGCACCAGCCAGTCAAAGAGCTGCAACACAGACAGAGTTTGAAAACAGCTCACCTAACAATTTTTTTTTTCCCCCTTGTCGGTGCTGGTATTGCCAAAAATATGATAGATTTTGACTCCAGGAAGGAAGCTCCAGAACCAGCCAACCCCTGGGAAGGGAATGCTCAAATTCTGCATCAACAATAGGGATGAGGTAGGCAAAATGAAAATCCTCATGAGAAAAAGAAACAGAGCAAAGAAGAGGCAACTGATAGCCACTGAGAATCAGCAACAGCAGGGTGAAGGATACATGAAGCGCATCCAAATAATAAACGCAAGAAAAATGTCATTCTAGGCAGAGCTAGTAGTAAAAATCATGTTTCTAGGACTGAGGATTCTTCACAATCTGGCATGTAAAGCATGAAACAAAAGACTAAGAAAAAGGTCTACTAACTGTTAGAATTAAAATCGCAGGTTAAAGAGATGGCAGCAGGCTTGGAACGCCTCCTGTCCTGGAACAAGGCACAGGGAGAGAAAAACGTAGGTTCTTTTCAGCTGAAGACACACATCATAACCAACAGAATAAAATGTGAAAAGAGAAAACAGGAGGAAAAGGAAGGAAGCAACCACAGGGGAAAAAAAAAAAAAAAAGTAAACTGCCTGCTAAAATAGTTTAGGGAAACCTGGCAAGCAGAGTCCCCGGCAGGGTGGCCCAGCAGGAACTCCTCTCCATCAGCATTTCTAGCAGGCTGAAGTGCTGGGAGGCGCAGGCGCGGCTGTCGCAGCCCTGAGTTCTGCCAGAGCTCCCGCACCCTCAGCGGAACGGGCTCCTCTTCTCTGTGAGCCCAGCCGGGCTTCTTCTCTGCAGGTACACTCCCCAGGGGTCTAACTTCTTCCTGAACAACTTCTACCCCTTTTTAGTCACCCATTTCAGACAATTTGAGAGCTAGCTTGACCGCAGTTCAGGCTTCCCAAGAGAGAAACAACAAGCCTTCTGCTGATCATGCTCAAAGGTCACTCAATTCTAGAATGATTTCCGTGACCTGTGCAGCATTTTATTGTTCCTGTTACATTAAGTCTTCTTCCTGTGCTTGAAGGAATGGCACATTAGTCTGCCAGAGCTGAACCCATGCTGCTCTTCCTGAGCTGTGTACTTAGCCATACCTGGATGTTTCACTTACTACACTGAGCAAAGGGCTGTTTCTAGGATAATGACAGTGATTATGGATCATAAGTCAGCTGTGCTGGCTTCCCAGGCTCCTGGGGCATTGCCTCTGTGTCCGCAAGTACAGTAGCATAAAGTTATCCACAGTTCAAATACCCAACAGCAACATTTAATTTGATGGAAAGCACTTAGGGCAGGCCCTTTTGTTTCCTTTTTTTCCAAGGAAGGGGAAACTGCAATGGTAAAAATTGCTCTAATACTCATAAAATATCATGTTTGTTCATGACCCAAAAAATGCATGATATCAAGTTTGATAATATTTGCATGTCTTTTTCATATTCTAATTTTTTAAAAAATTTCTTTCCCCATAGTAAGATAAAATGAGACTATTACATAAACACAAATTATTTTTTCTATTTCAATGCCATAAATCACACTGAATAAACCTTAGAAGATCAATTAGCAAACCGCATTACCTTTAAAAAGCTTGAGTTAAAGGAGGCTTTACAAGAAGTGGAATCAAAATATCTGGCTTTTACAAAACTGAGTAGAAAGACCAGACAATCAAATACCCATTAACATATTCATACATTTGGCAGCATAACACGTAGAACATCAGCGACGTGTTTCAAAAGGAAAATTGATTTCACCACTTACACAGCTGTGTTTGCCTTGCACTTTCCCTTCCCAAATTTTAGGGGCAGGGACCCAAACCAAACAGGGAAGATAATCAGAAGCAGGAGGATTTCTTATCAAAAGCATGGTTTCCAAATTGGACACACAAATAGCATCTTTTTTTTTTTTTTTTTTTTTTTTTTTTTTTTTTTTTTTTTTTTTTTGTTTTTTTTTTTTTTTTTTTTTNCTGAATACAATCTACAGGAAAAAGCTGTACGTAAGATATGAAAGAATAGGTCTCCAGTGAATGCTACCTGTCATTTAACAGAAGAAAGTTCTCTGGCAACCAGGTATTTTCTGTATTTCATCTTTCCCTTATCAAGTAAAGCTACACCAGCAAATAGTGCTTACACAAGAAAATCTGTTGTTGCCTTTAAAAAATAATATTGATTTAACTTGTTTTTCATCTTAGTTTTTCACATTCCCCCAATGTCACTGCAAAAGAATTGAGTAATCCTTAGTATTTTATACACAAATCTCATGCCAGCCACTTTATTTTTTAAATGCTCACACTTTAAGATTTGTCAATGAAAGAAACCATTAATGACTCAGAAATACGTGCTTTTAATAATACATGTTTTGTCTAAAATGAAGTAGGCTATGACTGTCATTCATCCCCTGTGCTCACATAAATCAGATTTAAAACATGCACCTGGAAATAGAATCTGTACATTTCAAGCTTTGGCCACTACCTGGTACAACAACTTCTTACACATATGGTCCCTTTAAAAAAAATTTGGAGTATGGAATTTGCAGAATTCTGCAGCCTCTCTAAGGCAACACCTTTGCTGTAATCTTGGTGAATGTTCTGTAGCTATGAAAAACATGATTTTACCCATTTACTCAATGAAAGCAACTGTACAATCAAAGACTATTTGAAGAAAATCTGGACATTTTAGACAATGTTTTTGAATTTCACCAGATGGTATTTTTCTTATTTACTGCTATGCTTGCAGCAATGTAAATTTCAAACGCATTAGCAGTGGGAGATTTTGCAAAGTAACACTACTTTTACAAGAAAAATGTGGGGGTTTTTTTGGTTTTGTTTTTGGTTTTTTTTTTTAAAGCAAAACTGCCAGAGCACTTTTCAGAAATTCATTATTTCTCACAATCAAAACAGAGCAGCTGAAGCATGAGCTTCAAAAACAGTGCTATCGCTTCTCCATATAGCTACACTTCGTAATTTAAACACGCAAAGCTAAAGGACGAGGAAACATTGCACCAAACGAGACACGAGTCCCCACCCATTTATCTATAACACACGCACTCACACTCGAAACCAAATTCGGGTTTGCTAAACCAAGTGCAGTAAAGGGTTCTGAAATGTACTCCCTTTGTCACCCTTTTGAGGCTCGAGGATCTCTATCTTCCCAGCCACCCTAGAATGAGCATTACTCTTTTTCCTTCTGTTTGGAGATACGATTTTCATTTTAAATATACTAGACAGCAAGGAAAAGAGAAAACAATGGCTCTCTAAGCTAGTGGAAAGCTTTGCCCCGTTATGCCTGCATGCCTTCAGGAAAGCCAGGGTGTGGCCCCACCCATATGAAAGGAACTTCCTATAGCACTGGAAAAGGGGGGAAAGAAAAAAAAATCACGTTAGGTATAACAAATAACAGTTCCAGAAGAGTTGTTTCAGGTAAACAGAGACATGTAATAGGAAAATGCATCCTTTCTACAGGTATCTTCAAACGAGCTCTGGAACTCTTGAAAATTCTCTATTAGTTTCCCAGCCAAGAAAAGACATTGGGGAAACAAGTAACTGTTTGCTTCACAGGATTTTATTCCTAAAATAGTAGAATTCTGTGTTACTGATACGCTGCTGTCTCTGAAATCCACCCAGCCAGAGCTGCAACTAGCCTGAAAGTACAGCCTGAGGAGAGCAAATTGCTTGCAGCTTATTCACCCTCTTCTTATCAATGGTATTCACAACCTAGAGGGTCTATTCATTTACTATGAATGAATAGGTTTCCAATGGCAACGTTTCCAAAGGAACAGTTAGGCCTCCAGAGCCGTAAGAAAGGGTGGGGAACCTCAATAATGTTGCTTCAAGGACTGTGAGAGCTGAGGCTCAAAAGTCCTTAAAACAGATAGATCACCTGGCCGCAGTCTGTAGGATTAAAGAACAGATTCAAGCCGTCGCTAGCAGCAGCCCCCAGATTAGCCAATACAGAACACACTGAGCAAATTAATAATCAGAACCACCACACAGTCCACTTGTGTAAAAGGCTTGATAAGCTAAATTTGCATTCCTTTCTCTCCCACTCTTGCAATCAGCTTAGTGCCTTGTTTCCAACAGAGCAACCCTCTTCATTCTTACAGCATGCAGAAATGTGATGAACGAGCAGGGACCGAAACAGGAGCAACCCAGCAGCAGCCACCAGGAATAACACTGAGCAAACTTGAGCATTTCAGACCTACCCATCTTTGTAGAAAAATAGCTTAATCAGTGCAGTGCTGAGGATAAAGTCCTTGCAGGGACGAGCTGCAGTTCCGCAGTAATCCAAACGAACAAACCATCATCTGTTAATATTTCAAGGCTCACGCATGAAACTGTTAAGGAATCCCTATCACAGTGCAATCATTATTAGATGCACAAGAGATTTTGTGCTCTAAGGAATGACGCTCCATTCCATGAAGAGGACAGGTGGAAAGAAAAATGGAAGAATAAGAGGAGGCCCAGTGAAGTCGTCATGAATTTTTTTTCCTCCCTGGGTCATTTACAAGTGGGAGACCCCTTCAGGATTCAAACCAATCAATCTTTATTTAGCACATCTTTTTCTCACTCAGCCTGTGTAGAAAGACTGCAGCAAATGGTGCAAGGGATTGTGGGATGGGGATGCAGCAGAGAGCTGCAACCAGATTCGCTGGGTTATTTTTTTTTCCTCCCTACTCAGCAATCAGCTGTTCCGAGGCTCCGCGCAGGGCCATTGAATTTGGTCACCAGAATGTTATTACAGGATTAGCAGGCGGAGACAGCTACCACTGTGCATCTGGCATGTCAATGCCGCTAAGAAATACATATGCAAATATTACTCACAAATCGGAAAAGGGATTTAACTCCGGAGGAGAGAGTAAATATTACATAACATGCATTACCAGGACAGCTGCCAGAGATAAAACGAAAGCACTTTCGTTTATAAAGAAGATAAAGTTTAACACTTAATGATTCCACTCGGATCTTTTGCAGGATTTCTGGGTATTTCTTGGAACGCAATTCTTCCCTGCTCCAACTTTCACAAGCAACAAAAGACCCCACAAAAGCTCTTTGTCTCTCTCCAGATGTTTAGAGCAGAAGCAAAGAGCCTCTGCAGAAAACTGTGCTACTGACACACAAACCAGCAGCAGCTTCTTCTACTACAGAGCCATATATTCGACCTGACTCAGTCTCAAGTCAAGTATTCAAGGCAGCAATTAGTAAGCTCGTATCCAAGGAATTTAAGAATCAAGGCTAACAGACTGATCAACTTTCCTATAAACATTATTGCAAAGGTGTATTATCATATTTAATCTATTTACTTGCCTTTTTTTTTTTTAAATTCACAGATCAACTCTGATTCTACTAGGCTGTTACCAAAGAAATAATAATTTATTTTTTTTTAATGGTGCCTGACATTTTTCAGCTCTGCAGAAAAGGTTTTTAAAAAGATGCTTATGAATACACAGACACCACTGACGTAAAGCAACGTAGAATTAGCTCTTCCAGTATAACAGCTGGTGGGTTTTGCAGACAAAGTAGAATTTGCATCTCTAAATACAGTGTATCTTTTCTTCGGAAAAAAACAAATCGTATGCAAGTATTTCAGCTAACTGAGGCTAACAAAGCTTCGCACAAATAAAAGAACACAAAGCTTCATCTGCATAAAGAAGAAAACACGTGGGGCTTAAATACTCTCTTTGCTACCCCAACTTAATTAGGACAGATATCGTTATTTTAGAAGTTTAAAATGTTGTCCCAAGCTCTTTAAGCATGGTTTCCAGAATATAATATTTATTCCATTCTTGATTTGATTATTTAAATAGTATTATTAATCATTTAGTGTGACTAAAATATAATCTAAATTCCTGGTAAAAACAGAAGTTCTGCACACATCCTTTACTTTCTACTCGGTGATATTTAGCCAGATCATTTTATGCATCAGGCAGACCCAGCCTGGTTTCCCTGGACAATGCCGCAGGGTAAAGGCATGTTGTAATCCAGTTTATAACCTGAAATGAAACATCAGGCAGCGTGTGTGCATGTATTAGGGTTTGGGTTGTCTGTGCCAAAATACTGCCCCTCTAACTCCCTTAACATGTGCTGAGCTCAATCAAAGACAGCTCAAGGTATGTTTCATTTTAGCTCCAACATTCAGGAGCATCAGGCCTCTGTACAGCAGGACTCACAGTCTAAAAAAAGGCCAGAGATTTCAGGCATGTTTTTGGAGAGGTGGGTTTTTTATCTTTGTTTCGGGGAATTTTTTTGCTTTCTTTTTAGACTGTCTGGGGAATCCCTATTGACAAGAATAAGCAACAGATTTCACTCCCACAAAAAGAAGATCCAAGATCTTTTGTTTCTGCCAGTGGAACAAAGACACTTAAAACAAAAATCAAGTGAGAAAATTCAGGAGTGGCACCCCCAGAACTGAAGTGGGAGGCTGTTGGACAGAAGCATGCAGTCATTAATCGCTTGCTTTCCCCCGCTCATTTCAAACACCACATTTACAAACACTAGAACAGAATGACCAGCAGCACTCAAATCACTATTTCCAGTTGCAGTCAGTAGTAAGGACTAAAAACCCCTGAGAACTGATCCCAAAACATACCTCATGGCCAAAGGAGACTGCTGGAGCCACAGCTGCAGCCACTCTCATAGGGAAATACACCTCCAAACCAGAGATTCCTTCAAACACTGGGCTCGTACAATTAACTGCTGACAATGAGCTGATACTCCACAAATTATCCTGCTTCTTCAACAAAACAAAAACGTGCTACTGTGGCAAGGAAAACGAGACAAAAGGCATAACATTTCCCTGAGATTTTTCTTGCTACATGTTGATATGTAGGGTTCTTCTCCTTAGTGAAGAGGAAATAGATTCAATCTCACGCTTTACCCCAACAGCAGTTACAACCACACTCTTTCAAATAGGTTTATTGTATGTGTATGGCTTTTGTGCTGGGAGATGAGGGTGGCCATTATATGCTTTGTTTTGTTTGTATTTTCTGCTTTTATTTAAAAAGGAATAGGCTAGTTTTCCTCAGAAAATTGCTGCATTTCACTGTTGCTGTTAACCTCTGTGTTACTGCTGACTACTGGAGAAAGTTCTGAGGAAGAAAATACATAGTACATGCCATGTTCATAGTGCCATAAATAGTAAGCTACCAAAAAACCTTACAGTTAACTTACAGGTCATAGGTAGATATTGATACCTTACCTAATATTAAGTAAGTCATCCCAACACTCCAAGTTAGGATTAATGGTCTGCACTGAAGCCTGTACTAGAAACTGAATGGAGAGTGGTCTAGCTCACCCTGCTGAACAAAAGTGATTTTAAGGTCAGCAGAAAAAAAATATTATTGGGTTAGTTCAAACTAAATGACCAGCTAATACAGTCTTGGCAATTAAGACTGACTGAAAAGTGAGCGATGTGAACGACCAGAAATCAATTACCTAAAGCCAACATGCTGGGAATGAGGATTAGTTTAGGAACACAAATATAGCATAGGTGGTTACAGCCATCACCCAGCTCCACACATCCCTAATTTGAGCCTGGTGCCAGGAGAACAAGTGGAGTGAAACAGCCAAGCTTTGTCATTGTGGAGCCATGCCCACACCAGGAATCAAGGACCTTATGAGGCCTCTTGAGCCAGTGGCCTTTACCTTTCCCCACTGTGGCTGTGCAACCATGCAGACCCAGCAGCTTCCAGAGAGCAACTTCCAGCCCTCACTCCACATCCTCCAATAATCCAGGCTGTAGCTCACACCATCTCAGGAGAGCAACAGCTTCTTCCCACTGTGGGTTTGTAGCCAGAGGGCATGTGTGCCCCAAAAGGAACTCTGCTAGGTCCTGGTTCCTCCCCACCAGCCACAGCCGTGAGCCATGGTCACTCCCTCATCTTATGATCCAGCAGAGCAGATGCTTTTTCCCAAAGCTTGTGACCCAACGCAAGGGATTTGTCATAGCCTGGAAGGCAAACAACTTGAAAGGTTTGCCTGGGATGTAATGCTGGGCTGCTGCAAAATTTCCCAGCAACCCAGCACCCATCCTCCTGTGACTTTGCCACCTTCTTCTATTTCCTTCTATCTTCTTATGCCTGGTTTAGCTTGCCAAGGTTGCGGCTTTTGCAGCAGAACTGCAGCACAGCTGGGACAGCCTGGCCTCCCTGCTCAGCCAGCCTGAGCCTTTCTGCAGGACTGTGCTTCCTGCCTCTCTCCACCGCTGAAGTGTGTCAGGCATCACCAGACACAAACTGTTTTTCTCCCCTCCGTGTTATTCCTTCCCTTCCCCCTATTGGGTATTGTCATTGAGGGGGCACTGCAGTCACCAGGAACAAGCTCTGTATTCTGGCATTCCTTCTGCACAGCAATGGGCTCACTTTCAGTATCACTGTCAGATACAGATGCCATGAATTAGATGATTTTTTTAAAAAGTTTTCAGCTACTGAAGGCACAGAAAAAACAGGAATAGAAGCCACTGCTACAAATGAAAGCCTTGCTTAATAGTGTGACATGTTTAATAATTTGTTCTGTTTTCTTCCTCCTTTCCGGTAATCAAAGCTTACTAAAGGGTGAGCCCCTGAAGCAGGGGTGGACTTCTTAGTACATCAACATACTGATGCTTTATACTGCAGCCTGTAGAGGGAAGGTTATAGCTGGCATCTAACACCCACATTTCTTCTCTCCCCCCACCCTTTTCCACCCCCCTTTGGAGGTGAATAGTCCTGCTGCTGAGTGCTGATCTCCCAGCTGTGCTGTCCTCGCATGGAGGGCGTCCTGCTGGTGGCTGCACTGCACACACAAGGGACAAGGATAGCAGGTTAGAGCTTGTGTCATCACACACTCATCACCAACTGAGAGGCTATTTGTCTGTCTGAGGCTTTCAGGACCTCATTTTGAGTCACTGCCTTGCACAATAAATTCCAAAACAGCTGGAACAGACTAAATTTACTGCACATGCATCCTGCACATGCAAGGACAATGCATGAATGGGCATCCATGAATCCTCAGCCGTAAACCCCAAATTCTCAAAAATGAGGTTTCAAAAAGAAGGGGTAGGAAATGAATGGAAAGGACACATATTGGGAAAAAAAAGGATAAAAGTATCAGGTTAAATTACAGCATCAGACTGTAACTTAGGGCACTTTTTATGTTTAATAAAATGTCATATTCTCAGGTGAGTTCCTAAAAAAAATCTGCAGTGAGGTATGTCAAAGTAATTATTTCAGGGACTAGATGTTGTGCAGTCATAAGCAAAAGAACTTAAAATTGTATACTTGCTATCCAAAGCAGTAAGTCAGAGCACTTTTACTGAAAAAAACCCTACCCTGACTACTACTACTACTGTTACTATCACTCTTACAGTTGCACTTTTTTGACTCTTTAGGTCTACCTGTTTTGTGAACACTGACAGGTCTGTGTTTAGCCTTTATAGGTACACACGCTCAAATAAATCCAAGCTGAACTGACAAATAATTGAAGCTGCACATCAAAAAAACACTGGTTCCATAAACATCTGCTATGAAATGCTACTTGAAATAAAAGTGTTCCATGAAGAGTCCACAGTAATTACTGCTAACACTTCCAGGAGCAGGGAAACAGGAAATAGAGCAAAAAGGGAGGAGGCTGATCAGGAATCTATTTGGAAAAAGGTCCCTGGTCTTTTCTACATATTGTTAGATGTAAGATATGCTGAAAAATGCTCTAGACATTTTCTTTGGAATTGCTGAGCAACAGAGAAAAAAATTAATGCATGCAGAAAATGCTTAATGCTTTTGGTACTGAACTGGGGGGATGAAAATTGTAGAGACTATCCCCTCCACTCCCTCCTGAGACTACATCTGCCCCAAGCTGCAGGTCCATTGCAGCATTTCCTTTAGGGGAGGTAACACATGTCAGGTACTGGAGTTTAGTCACATATTCTCTGATTACCACCAAGAAGTTCCTCTGTTGTTTGCATTTAATTCAATAGGATTTTGGTGATCTAGCATGAAGTTCAAATCAGCAAGGGAGAAGACAGCACTCAGCAATCACTACAAGCCACGTAATTTCTTCACAAAATTAATTTTAAGAGAGTGTCAACACTTTAGAATGTTTTTCTTGCAGCCGTCAAATTCCTACTTCCCCTCAAATATAACATATGAAAAACACAAACCAGGAGGTAAAGAAACCCAAGGCACTTTAGGTGTCTCACGGCAAGAAACAGGAGATCGAATCTAAGTATTAAAAAAAGCAAAAATGGAGGCAGAAAGCGAAGGAATTATCATCTTCTTAGCACAAAAACACATATTGGGATAAGGACTAAGAAGGAGGGAGAAAAGAGAGCCCTCTCCAGCCTGTGACCAGCCTGAAATCAGGTTCATGTCCTCTGTAACATTTACATAATTTAAAATACAAAATACTGGTTGCTGCACCTCCGTATTTTCCTTAGCTGTTGAACAGTACCCACCTCATTTTCTTGTCCACAGTCCAGCAGCAATGTTAACTTCTATATCTGCGAAGTCTTCTTCTGAACCAAAATATCTTTCAAAAACACAGCAATATGTTTCAACATGTATTTTGTCCCTGGGTTGAGAGAAAACCTTGCTCAAGTGTTAAGTGGCAGGCAGAAGTTTTCCCAGGCAGGCTTTTTATGTTGGCAAAAGTGCAACACTGAACTTTCAGCAAGTAGGTAAACACATAGCTGTGTGCAGCAGGTAGTCTGGCAGCACCAGCAGTAGTGAGAAACAATGTCAGCACAGCCTTGGCAAAAGGAGCTGTGTGGGTTTTAACAATGGCTGTGGGCACAGGAGCTGAACAAACCAAACAACCATAGCAAAAAGCCATCTACAGCTCTTGGCGGGAGCTCGAAGTGCTTTTTCGTTTCGCGGGCCAGCTGTGACACTGTGTCCTCCACATTCACAGGGACACTCTCTTTGACTTCCCAGCAGTCAGCTCCAGCAGTTCAAAACTTGGAAACACCCAGTGGCTGAACTTCACCCAGCAAACATGTCCTTCCAGTCCGCAGCAAGGACACTCATTTGCTGATTGCATGCCAGCACTCCTATTTAAAGAACTGTTGTTGTTGGAAATAGCTGGAACCTTTCTACGGCAGGGATTAAGTGCTCCCTGCACCTTGTGCCCTGCCTGCAGATACGCATCAATCCCCAGCACGTGCTTCCACAGCAGTGTTTTCCACAGCTGCAGTAACACACGTTGCCTGCCCAGCAAACCCTGTGTGGGCAGGACCCCCAGGCAGTCCTACCAAGCAGCCACTCAGGCTCAGCCCAGGTTTTACTCAAGCCTCCTCCCTGAGCTACAAGGTTTTATACATGACACAAAGCTGTGTACCTTCACCCTTCATCTCCAAAAACAACTCTCCCAAGCTTCCTCTTAGACACCTCTTGCAGGTTCAGGCCAGATGCCCAAAGGCCCTTATGGGGCATTGCCAGGCTGCTCAGAAGAAAATGCTCAGCTCTGATGTAGGTTAGATTTCTGCAAAAATTACATTCTCAGGAGACCTTGTATGTACACTCCTGCATGAATATCAGTCTTTTCAACTGACATCACAACTTAGAAAGCAACAGCTAATGAAAGAGGAATAAAGCAGAACCACTCATATGCACAATGTTAAGACTACCAAGCTGAATTGGGATATAGAAGACATTCATTTCTACATGAAAACACATCCATTTTACTTTACAGGAATAAACAGTACATTTTTGTGTATATGAAAAGCAAATATGAGGAGGGTATAGGAAACTATAATATAATAACCATGTGAATGCATCTGTTTAAACAATAAAAAAGTATACTTGGGAAAAAAATCTGGCATCAGAAGAGATAAGTACAATATTGTCTTGAATTAACCACATTATCATTTGAATTGTAATAGCACCTGGAGATTTCTTTCAAGTACCAGAATCCTGCTGTGATAGACACCTGCTACACAGCACACAAGTTCCCTTGCAAACATAGGTGACCCCTATCTTAAGGCCAAACACAGTTGGATTGTTGCTGTTTAACCCTATCTGTGACACTAAGCACTTTCTACTATGAAATCAGTTTTCATAGCCAGCCACCAATTTAGATAAGGACTATCTTTGTAAAGAAAGAGGTGCAAGACAGTGGCTTATACAGCATGAAACTCTTGCAGTCAGGAATAGAAGCAGATCTTAGCATCCTCTTTCCTTTGCAAACTCTATATATGAGTGGGTATAAGAACTGCCTGAGATTTTAGAAATAGTCCTTGTGATGACTGTGACAAGATGCACCATGTTGTTACTGAAACAGATTAAACGTCCTAAGTGAGAAAACCCACCAGAGTTGCATGCAAAGTAACCAGATGTAAGCAAGTCCTGGTGGAAAACCAGTTACAAACAGGACATCGAGGCAGCTCTGCCTCAGGTACTGAACTTCTCTGATTCAGATTCCACAGTAAGCAGCTCTTAGGATGTATTTCAAATTACTTAAATGCTTTTGCAAGGTTGATGAAACAACAGTCATAAGGTTTTTGGCAGGTGGAGTCCACTGTCCTCTTGAGTTAATTTTTATTCACAAATGTATTGTTTCTTCCCTATTTGTATCTATTACTTTTTACTGTTCCTTTTTATTTGCCACAGAGGATAAACCTCTTTTGTGGGTACTAGTAATGTGCAGGATAATTCTTCACCCTGTGAGCTGTGAAACCACTGTCCAGGATGCTACAGTTGTTAATATTTTAGACATTCCAGGAGAGTGGGACAAAGCCATGATGAGTAAATTGATTAAAGATACCACCTCTACCAGGAGCAGAACTGGAAGCACATTCACAAGAGTACCATGATAGCTCTGATCCAGTTTTGTACTTCTCTGTAGGCACCTATGACAGCTATGATGTCAGCAATCATCCAAATTATAAGGCTAGTCTGGATTTACTTTTGATTTGACCCAGACAAACCTTCAAATTACTCAGAGCAGACATCACAGGAGCCATTATAGCTGCCACTCCCTTTTGGCATAGTTAATGGCAGTGAATGGCTCTACAGGGCTGTTTGTATCACTTTGCAAAGCCTGGCCATTTAGGGATGTCAGGTGAAATGAATCCCTCAGACATCTTCCTTATTACACCACTGTTGTGTGGGGAATACCGCTCAGGGCCACAGAGTACCTCGAGCAGGTGCATCCATTTCAAGTCCTACAAACAAGACTCCCAACAATGGTGAATGACTAAACATCACCCCAAGCAAAGAACCTTTTTACAGTGAATACAATAATAACCTAGCACTCCTTTTCCCCCTTCCTCTTACCTTTTCAAATTTCCTTCATCCTTAAGAAAGAGATTTCCAGTGATATTTCCTTTTTCTGGTTTCTCTGCATAGGTACTCTGTATTATTGATGTATTAAGCAATGTCACAGAGCTTGGGGAAATCATGCCTTGATCACTGTCCTGGTTCTTCTCATTTAAAAGTTGCCCAGCTTCATCAGCAAAGGTTCCTTGAGATGGCACACATCTTCAGAGCAGGGCCTTCTGCATGAGCACATCCCAGAGGTGAAACAGTGATCATTGTTCAGAGGATAAAGGCCACCATTCAGGAGAACAGATAAAAACCCACCCCAAGAAATTAAATGTGGGAAGAAATCTTTCTGCTTTTACAATTAATTGTATTCAAGACTGTGTAGTATGTCAGCATCTGATAAGATAAAATAAACATTTTAAACTGTGCCAACAGAGGAAATGGAACTTTTTTTCGTTTCCCAAAAACTTTGTAAAAATAAATGTGCTTACATGCACTAATCTAGCCTGGTTTTTTACTAAGTTTTATAGGATGAAACAGTAAAATCTAACTAGATAGTAAAATCTAATTAAAATGAGGAAGCTAAGGGATGAGGGGTTTCTCTGCCTACACAGAACATGTAGTGCAATTCTTATAGAACAATCCTCCTATATATAATATCTTCTTTTTCTGTGTAATAAGGAGTTGCACTTATCTCCACGGAGAAATTTTAAGCAGAGGATTACTTTTCTAAATTAATAAAAAATTATTTGTCTTTAATTAGGAACTAAGCATCTCAGAACATGTTTGTATTTTACAATCAGAATTTATTTCCAGCTGTTTCAGATGCAAGACAAAAATTTATCACTGCTTAGATGATAAATAGAATTAAATCATCATGGTACAATGCTTAATTTTATCTTTCTTATGTTTTCTGAGCTGAGATACACAAAAACCTGTTGCTCCCAAAACTACTCACAGTAGACTAAGAATTAGGTAATAAGAAAAGAACCAGTTCTTTGCAGAGGGTCCAGTAAAACTTAGAAGCACTTTGGAAAGACCACATCTTAACCCATATGGTAGTATTGTGTCAGAGTAACACTCAGGACAAAAAACCACCTTCAGATGCTATGAAATAATCTGTGACTAAACCTGACATATTGGCCCTGGGTTTCCTAACTTCAGCACAGTGCAATTACTTGAGTTCTAGATATTAAATTAAATCTGCTTTCAAGATTTTAAAAAAAACAAACCAGAAACAAAACAAACCAGCACCTGCAGAAGCTCATCTTGTTAATCCCTCAAGGTTTACATTAACACTTCCCTTCTACAACTTTCTCTCCTGTAATCCCTCTATTGGTGGAATTTCAATAATACTGTTTCCTCACTGGAAAAAGAACAGAAAAAGCAAAATCAAATAAAAATAAATGTGCAAATGCAGAAAAACACGGCAGCTTTTCCTCTTCACAAGTTTATGTATGCTGTAAATGGCTCATTCCTCACTCCTGCATTTTTATTCCTGGGGGAGTCTTTTTAGTTCCTGAGGAATTTTTAAGTAGAGGGATTTACAGTATTTGCAACTTACAGCTGTTCTCAGAAGAACCAGGGGGCCCTGAAGAGACCATTGAAGCTGCTGACACCTGCTCTTTTGGAAGTCCCATTTCTCACAGAATATGCAAGTTCTCTAATAGTAGAGATCGTGGGCCAAATATGGCTGGAGCTAAATATGGGACACATACTGTCTCTCCAAGGACCACCACAGAGATTAATGCATTCAGAGGCACACAAACCCCATAAATGTTGGGATCTTTTCGAGAACATTTCTAAATTCAGCACAATCTTTTGAGTGCATTTTGTTGTTGTGCTGTAAGTAATTATTTAAAGTCTATTTAAAGCCAGCTCCAGATTCCATCACTACTTTGGAGTTCTTGTGAAAGGTGCAGGAGCATTTTGCACTTTCATGTTTTCAAACTATTCAGAGTTATGTAGTTCAAAATAATCTGGACACTGCTCTTTCCTTGCTAAATCAACTCCTGAGCACTTTACAAAACATACTGGTAGATATCACACACCTTCAAGCTCACAAATAACCATGTGCTGCTGAACTTTTGATGTAGAAGGAGGCAGGCACGATATAGATCCTTGCAGGGACTAAAAGTTTTTTTAAGCCATCAGTCCAGGCACGACAAAATTCCAAATTTCAAAACTAGTATTCAAAACCAATTTAAAAACCAAATAAAGTGTGATTGCCACTCTTTGATTCCAGATCTACAAGAAAAAAAAATCAAAACCAGAAGCTCATGGCAGCACATAACAAATAGCTTTCCATGACAAAAGAACAAAAAGTCACCCATAAATAAACTGATCATACACATGTTTAGGCAGCCTAATAACACTAAGACAAATAGATCCATACTGGATTAGGAGCAAGCAAATTGCTGAACCTTCATCTCAAGCACTTTAAATCTGATCAAAAGTTATTGCATCTACTTCAATCCTTGTGTCTCTTTCACAAAGAGCATCCACCTTGGCATAGGGACTGAAGAGCACCATCCACCTAATTAGCCACACCAACAATGCATGCAAAACTGATAATATTCAGATGGTTTTAAAGTGAGACAGAATGAATAATACTTTTACACATGAGCAGAAGTACTGACCATAAAAAGCAGAGTTGGTTGGAGTTCTTACAGGGGAACATTAGGTATATCCATGATTACAATAAATTTCTAAGCCACTTCTAATGGCAGGGCATATTCTTAAATTATTACCACCTAGATTTAATATTTAACAATAAACCAATATAGCCATTTCAGCATGAGTTTCTTTTGATGCTTATGTTAGCAGGGTCACCGTGTAATATAAGAAGTGCAGGAATACATGCTGCTAACATTTTTCACATGTCTATGATTAGTCTCTTCTTAATTTAGCTGTGCCTCTTTTAACCCTTGCAACTTGACAGTGGATAGAGCCAGCCAGCATCTACCTGCTACATCTACCTGCGCAGCACCTCAAGAACTAGATTTCATTTGTATTTCCAATTTCAATTCCTCCTTTCAGATGGGATTTGCCTCAGAGTTTTTGCCCTAAACTCCAGCTAGCAAGCAGGAAGGCAGCCCAGCTGCCAGCAGACTTCTCAGCTGACTAGATCCTTGGCTGTCCCCTCAAAGAACATCAGGGACATGTTACGTCATTTGTTTCACTGTTTATATGGTATTCCAGTTATAAACTGTTATTTCTGATCAAGCTAAATTACTGACTTCCGGCTAAAATCACCTTTCAAAACATGTGATGCCCAATCCAAATATAACCAGTCACCCCAATTATTAGGAGTGACATGCAGTATGTCTACAGATTGTGGACAGAAAATGTTTAAACAGTCTGTGGTAGAAAACAAAGACAAATACCTTGAATGTTACAATTTATACAATAAATATTTATCTATTTAAAACACAGAAATAAAACATGGACTTCATGGAAATAAAACCATTCAGAAAGTTTGACATGGAATGTCGTTTTAATTTCTCCAAAGGTCAGCCTGAGTTTTGTTCAGTGGATGGTGATCTTTATTTCAGTTGATCAAAGACATAAAGGAAGAAAATGAGATCTTGTGCACAAAACAGGAATTCTTCCAAATTTCCTTTGTTAAGTGTTTCCAACCAAGCAGCTCTTTCCTTTACAGACATGTTAATACAAACCTTACAGCATACCAAGGGACTGCCTGCAATCCGTTCATGTCATGTAACAAATAGAAGAACAAATCCAATTCTAACAGAAGAAGGACCATGTCTAGAAAAGTAACTTATCAAAAATGGAGACATAGAGAGGTTAAGTCCATTTATGTGACTGCTAAGCACTGTTCTTTTCCCTTCAGTATTTTAAAAACCTCTAAATAGTCATTATTTCCTTTCTAATATTGATTTCTTTCAACAAATATTGATTTTTGTTTTCAGTCTAGTTTTTTAACAGGTCACGCCATGCATTTCACATGGTTAGCTCTCCCCATCTTTGATTTTTTTTTACCAGGAAACATTACAGAAAACATAACCACAATTTGCAGTCCCTGGAAATAGCATATAATTATAGATAATTACAATTTTGTTTGACTGTGTCAGCCAAGTGTGGCATTTGCAACTGTGGATTGCAATCTGGCAGTCACTGGATTTCTTCAATAACTCAAAAAGGCGAGTTCATATCCCTGCAAAATATGGATGGGCAGAATTCCAGGAGAAAATTTTTAGGGCTTTGGAATCAGTGGCATTTTATAACACAGAATTACTGCATTGTCCGTAATACAACTAATTAAATCTAAAGTGCTATTTCCTTATAAAATGCCATTGGAGTAAGGAACATTCTTTATAAACTGAACTTATTATTTGCAGTAATATATGCTTGCTACCGTGTATTAAAAATAGTTCAAACTAGCTACACTTGTACCCTCAGACACATTTAATTCTCAAGAGACAAGATGCTTGCCAGCAGATCAAATCAAACGCTTTCACATGTGGCTCAAGGATTTATCCTAACCTACTATACAGTGTGCTTTTGTTTTTATAAAAATACTTCATTTGTCTAGACACAATATTACATGTTTCTGCAAAACTGAGTACGGTTAATATTTTATGCAGATGATTAAATTTCACCTTCAGTATAGTAATGTACAGCACTTTGTTCTCTGGATTAGAACATCCCGTACCTTTCCAGTTAATTTAATTCCTCAGTTTTCCTCAAAGGAATCAGGAGCATCACTGTGTTTACATAAGCTGTCCAAATTCTAGTTTTGTTACGAATTAATGAAATTCCATTATCAGGCAAAGACAGGCCCAGCATGCTTTCATTATGGCTTCAAGCACCAATTATCTGGGATTTTCCAGTAAAGCTTCAAGCTAAAACCAGGATTGCCAGAGAAAGAATAGTACTGTGGGCTGGGAAAATCCCCCAGCAAAATTATCATTTTTGTCCAGGTAAGGTCTAATGTTCCAAACACTGTGCATGCTGCTGGACATAGCAGAATTCAGACAGCACTTGCCATGGACACTGGACACTGCTTGTCTCAAATCTAGCCTCAAATGCAAGATTTCATCAAAGATCAATGCCATTAAAAAAAAAATGAACTTTTAAGACACACATACGCCACCACTCCCCCAAAGCCTTAAATATATATTTACTCCTAATTTTTATTCTGTCTCTAGAAGGATGTATTTGCTGTCTCCCTTTACAAATTACATAAAGTAATCAGATCTTTCCCAGTTGACTGAAACAATTGTTTCCATGATTTTAATCCTTCCCTCTTCCCACAAACCCTGTAATCAAATCTAGAATTGGTTCTGTCATAAAACCCACTTAAAGTTTCCTTCTGCCCCTCAGGCAGGATGTGTTAGAGAAGTTCCTTGAACCAAAGTTCTCTTTAGCCTTCTCCTTAAAGAAAGATGTAATTATTAAAGGCCTATCAAAGCCATTTCTCATGAAAAAAGGATGAATCTAAAGAACTGAAAACACAAACCTGTTCTTTATAACCAAATTGTGGGCAGTGCAGGTCCAGATCAGACATGAGAGCGTCATTACCACTCAAGTCTGTCAAACGCTTTGCTGAAAGGTTTGAGGAGATTTTTGCTCTATGGCAAACAGTTCTGAATGAGGGCCAAAGCACAGAAGCCTTATTTCATTTTGTCAGACTGATTCCTCCCGCAAGCTCTCTGGAAACAGGGAACAACCTCCTCTTTCTGCTGCCTTTTTTGACAGCAGGATGGTGCAGTCCCAAGACCAGGTACAGTAGCTTTCTGGTACTTTCTCTCTATAACCACTCCATGCTTTAGATATCATGCAGAAAATTACGGGACCAACTTGAAAATAAAAACAAACCTTTAAATATGCTTTTCAAGCCCTACAGTTTATATTCCCAAGTTTATTAAAAATATTCAATGTAAGAATATTAAAAATATTCTATTGTCTAGAAGCTCTCATTAGTATTACTAGTCAATGTCATTTGTTTTCACACAGGCAGCAATGTGAAATTTTGAGGAAAAAACCTCTTGATTATTAGATCAAAACAGTTGGCCACAGACAATTATCTAGATAATAAATCCCTTGCCCACAAAAACAAAAAATCTGAGGCTGAAAAAGAAGGCACTTTTCTTAAGCAGCCTCCTCATCTCAGAAACATTTATTTCATCATAGTGCTTTCACAATAATTTTTTCATTTGTCCCCATGTAAATGAACATCTATGTCACTGCTTTGGCCTGACGAATGTTTGACTTCAGGGTGATTTTCTTAGTCTATTTCTTGTTTTATTCTTAGTAATAACCTGGCATGTTATCTATATTTATACCCTTGTTTTTTATTTAAACCTATCAATCTGACAGTCTGCCTAGACTGCATTTTGAAAACAGCAAAATTAACTAAAAGGAGAGTAGTCAACCTACCTCAATACCATGGAGAGCTATGCATCAGGTAATGGCTCAAGTTACGCTTCACAAAAGCACAACAGAATATCGCAACATTAATGCCAACTTCCAGCTTCAAAAAACGAACCACTGTGAAAAGTAAACTCTGCTAATAAGACCTTGGCATTGTCCTCTCAGATTTGCAGAGTCTTATTTCGCTTTGAATAAACACCACTGTTTCTTTCCTAGGCAAAATCCTTGGCTCTGTTTCAATTATTTCTTTTAAATATTAAAGAGCAGGAAACATTTGTTTTCCCTTGTCATATCCTGTCTTCTTTACATAGCATCACACAGTCCCCTTTGAAACGCCTGCTCTTACGGCAAGCCCGACATGCACAGCTCAGTCAAAACATTTGCTATTGTCTCTTGCCAGCTACAAACAAATTTCTACACAAACGCTGAAAAGGTTTAAAGGTTTCGACAGCCATCTAAAGCCGAGCTAACACGACTGTCAAAGAAAGGCGGTGTGTCAAACTGCTCGGCTTCCCCGCTACCACCCCGATTTAGAAAAGAAAAAGAAAGACAAAGCAATTCACTCATTCACACAGCAGAGCTCCTGGCAAGCGCTCACTGGCTATAAAACCACTGCTCTCACAAAATACTCGAAAGCAGAAAAAGCTCACGAACATTTAGAGACGAGTGTGAAAGGGTAACTTACATTATTTAGAAAGACAGTGGGAAAGGGCTGCTGAAGTTTCTTCGTTATTTTACACTGCTGTCGGCAGAGCTGACAACCAAAAAAGTTCACCTAAAGAAATCCCTCCTTTTAATTCTCTCTCTCTCCCAGTTAATTTACTCTGGAGTCTCTCAGCCTGAAGAGATCCGACAGTCAAAAGTTTATCCCCTTGTATTTCCGAATGATATGGCCGACTCTACTTGGACACATACCAATGATGCAGTAAAAATAGACAAAAGTGGGGGGGAGGGAAGAGGCAATCTAGCTTGAGCCTGAATCTTCTTAACTCAATGTTTTCTGTAAAAACTGCTCTTCTGTCAGAAGATCCCATTCCTACCCTAACTCGCAGAGCACTCAGTCATCCATCTGGTTCTCATAAACTGCAAATTACAGGCAAACCAGGGAACGTACACAGTCCAGTTTAAGCAGAACTCCCCAAGCATCAGCCTTACGAGTAACCTGAGGTACAAAGGCTTTGAAAATAAACAGCTGGCCCCGTGCTCTCCCGTCTGCAGATGCCTGCCCGCTCCCCCGGGCAGCGTCCGGCAGCCCCAGAGCACCGCCCCGCTCAGCCAAGGGGCGGCCGGGTCCCCGCGCTGCGGAGCCAGGGCCACCTCGCAGCCCTGCCTCGCTGCCCGCACCAACCTCTGCGAAGGGGCAGGGAAAGCCACAGCCTCCCACGGAACCGCCAACACTTTAGCAAGGCTTTTATGAACAGGGAGCTGAATGCTGATCCCCCTTACATCCTCTAAATGCTTCCAGGTGGGAAGCAAATTTAACGAGTTGGTAAGTTCTGTTTTGGTGGGGGTTTTTTCCTACTAAGGCAACTCGGAGCCAGTGGAGGGTTGCTGAATATGGAACTTCTAGGGTGGTTCAAGCCATTCATTTACCAGAATGAACATTTCACCAAAAGTAGCAGAACCAAAGTTTTGATATGTACCCCATGAAAGTCCATGACTCGAAGTCCCCAAGTCACTTTCCCCTATTTTAATCTCTTTAAAGGTCTAGTGTCCTGATTACATTAAACTACCAAAGGCTTAAGGTGTCACCTATACTTTTGGATACTTCATGGCTTTTGTGACAGGACTGAAGAAGATTCTTTCCCCAATTTAAAAAAAAAAAAAAATCAAGGAAAAAATATATGGTGGATAAAAAAAGTTTTGCTATTGTTTAAAATTAAAGTTGTTGCTGTTATCTGTATGTTCTTTAAAATAACACGTTTTGTTTAGTTGTTAGTTACAGCAGAGGACTTTTTCAAGCCTTTCTACTGGGAATAATCATACTCTGCTTAAACAGTGAGACTCTCTGAACAAGGCAGCTTTCACTAAAGCATCGGTGAATCAGTACAGTGAGTCATTAACAAAATAAAAACACCATTGTAAATGCCCTGCATAAACGTCCTGAGCCTTGCCACTTGCTCAGTTTTTCATCTTGGCACAATCTGGATTGTGCTGATTGTCTACTCATTTGTACCTGGATGTAGGACTGGCAAAACATGACTGCCAAAACCAAAAGCAGTTGAATGATTAAAAAAATCCCAACAAGAAAACAACAACAAAATCAACACCAAATCTGAAAAACAAGGCTCTCTATAACCAGTAGAAGCAAGGGAGGAAATTATGAATTAATGTTTTGTGTTTATTTTTGCCTCTGCTGTCACAATTTCTTCTAGTAGTTATATAACCCATTGAATAAATTCAGTCACCTCAGGTAGAGATCCCTAAGGTATTATATTCCTACAGCTTTTGTGGGAAAAAAAGGCAGCTGTCCAGATGAATGAAATACAATCCAGTGATTCAATGTAAAAAGCTACTCACTAACTCAACTGTATTATTAGACACCAGGGCACCCCACACAAACAAGGTGTGTATGAGAACAGATTCCATGTGCCCGACAGCTCAGCTGTGACCAAAGTTGGACAGCTTTGCCTACGTTCTAGCATTTTTCCTCTCTTCTGTTCTCCTGTCAAGGTAGGAAGTAGCAAAACACACAAAATGCACAGATGTCAGCTGAAGCAAATAATAGTGATTTTTGAAACAGCAGAAAGCAGGGCTTGGTAGCAGCTGAGTTATTCTCCCACTTAGTAAACAAGTGGGATGAACCGACTACCTCCTGTTCTTACTGATATTTTCCATGATACCAAAGGACCTGATCCTTGTAGAGCAGACTTACAGGTTTGGGGACAAAAATTATTTCACGGGTCACGGGAGAGTAGTGTGGCTTTCTGGTCATGCAGGTCTCTCCCCAGTGCACAAGGTCAAGCTGAATTACTGTTGTCTTTGGAATAAGAATGCTTTATTTGGTGAGACATGGCAATAAAGAGAAGAGTAAGTGGAAAAAACCACTTTCAGTTTGTGATGCTTTTGCTGACTGAATGTTTTCTTCCCCCAAAGGAGCAAATGCATTAGTTCATACTGATCTCTCAGGTGGTCTTCAATAAATCTCTTCTCTCAAAAAATAAAACAGTCCATATACATCAAAGGTGGCTTTCACAAATAACAATTCCTCAAGAATTCAAAACTCTAAAACAGTAGATCAATTTTAAATGACCATTCATTTTCCAGGCTCTGAGGATCATTCTTATTCACTAACTTTATCTCCTTTTTTTTTTTTTTCATTTTTCATTTCCTCTTTTACCTCGTCCCTGTGAGGTACCAGTATGTCACTGTAGCTCCTGCCTCCAGGCAGACCAGCTGTGTGTCCCCCCACTGTTGCCTGGATCTAAGGCATTGTTTGATGCTCACATGCTCACACTTGGTCTCCGTGAATTTTGGGGCAGTCAAGTGTCATGTTCCTATTGAGCACAGGGATCTCAGCTTTCTGGAGAAATGGAGACGGAATATATTCATCACTTTGATGGTGAGAAAATTTACTCTAGAAAGCTTCATATAGGAAAGACTGTAATAAAGAACAGATCAGATAGAAACAAAGCACTTTCTAGGAACAATTTGTGTTTTTAGAAAAATTGCAGCTTCCATTTAGGATGTTTCCAAATACCAGCTACAAAACTATCCTGTTATTTTCTGTATTAATTTTTCACCAAAATTAACCATGTTAGCAATATTAGTAGGATAAAAGTGGAATAGGATGCAGCTTAGATGCTGATTATGTGTCTTTATATGTAGATGCATGAAAGGTTTTTTTTCAAATGCCACTGCATGTTCCTTAAAGCAAGGGAAAAGCACCCTTCCTCAGTCACTGACGGACAGGTTGTGATGCACAGGAGTGGCAGAATATGTATCTCTCTTGGTCTGAGGTCTGCTCCCATCTAGTCTAGTGTGCTTGTACTGGGAGCACTGCATTGCAAAGGTAGAGTTGAAAACAATCTGGTTTTAAACCAGTTTTTTGCAGTTTAAATACTGAGAAAATGACAAGTGAAAGGTCTTGGTTAGGTGGATGATGCACCTTCCATTTAATTTGAATCTGTGAAATTACCAAAATTATAGGAGCTCAGGAGGGCAGATTAGCAAGCCTGGGTCCCACCACAGGAGTATGCTCCCCTTTGGTTTTAACACTAGTCCACTTGGCGTAGGACTTTAAATATGTCTATGCAGATTTCTAGTCAGTCACAAATCAAGTTCTAGATGAGTCTTCTGATGCAAACAAGCTGGCAGGCTTTGTACTGACTGAGAAACCACAGGTCTGATAAACTGAGATAAAACTGCCCCTGCAAGAGTTTGAGGTGACGCTTCAGTTCACTTAATGAAATAAAATAACACAGATTTTGGTACTGACAATAGCACATTTTTTAAAGTTAATTTTTAAACTAATATTTAAAACTAATTTTTAAAATTATCTGTGACATTATGAGTCATTTTATCACCAGCATTTTAAAGCCAGCACATCGAACAGCTGCCTTGGGTCTGGGTTCAAATGCTAAACTTGTATTCAGTATTTCATGTATCTCATCATCACACTTCAGCTTGGTGTCCAATGACTTGAGTTCAGCAAAAGCCTGTACCCCTCCGGAAAGGCACATAATTGTTAGCTGATCTTCCCAGGAGATATCATGTGTGAATCCTTTGCTGCCTGCTCCAACTCTCTCTGATGAGAATGGGGCTGTTTTCATGCTTTTGGTATTTTTCTTCGTGATGTATGTATTTTGCTTTATAACTTATCACTTCTCTTCCACAGAAAGAAAAAATGCAGCTCAGAGAAAACCACAATGCATTATAACCTTGATGACAACCTTGGAAAAGCACCATGGCTGCTTCTGTTTTCACTACTGCCTGCAGCAGGCCCTGGCTGTCCCCAGAAAAAAAAAAAAAAA